>OMNZ01099111.1:0-12812 GCA_900303255.1 Lesueurigobius sanzi | reverse complement strand
TCCGGCACCGACGCGTGCATGTCGGTGCATGTACAGACGAGCTGGTGGGCGGGACTGTGATGCGCCATGACCACGCTCCATACATTGCTTTTACCTTAACCATGTCCCTTTTCCTATCCCTCAGCCTAACGCCTAACGCCTAACCCTAACCTTAACCCTCAGCCTAACGCCTAACCCTAACCTTATTTAAAAATTAAAATGTAAACGTGGGCGGGACTAAAAAATGTGCCACTTTGCGTAATGACGTACCCGGAAGTAATGAATGGGTAGCTTGCTCGCTTGCAGCAGCAGGATGATGTTTACCTTCAGTTTGACGCTAGTTCGACAGTAAGTGTGTTATTATAAACATATCTATATCATATATCTAATAAATCACGTTTGTTCTGAACATCGCTTAACATTTCTCTGCTTTTATGTGCAATCTCGTAGTGGAGAAACGCAGTACAACAGAGATAAACTTTTACAAGGTAGGCTGCTACTGTTCCATCAGCCATTCTCAATGTCAGTGAAAGCAGTGTTTGGGTTGACCAGAAAAAGACGCCACCTGTGCTTTATCTGTTATCTGTCCGCTTGGTGTTTTAGGTCAAGGCGTGGACACTTTGCTATCAGAGACTGGTGTGCGGCAGGGCGAGGCTGTGGGACTTTACCTCCAGGACGTTCCGTTCAGCACTGTGTTTGTGAGCAGTCTGCAACGCGCCATCCAGGTGAACACGCTGGACTGGGACTCATGGCAAACAATTCTTATTGTGCACTAGCAGAGTAAATCCTTAAAAAGTATTACATGTGATATTGCCAAAGTGAAGGTCATAAAGTGATTGCCTGTAACAGTGGCGTGCACAGACATTTTGAGGGGCAGGTGCTCAACCGAGGAAAAAAGGGCACTTCTTGACATTATAACAGTTGTCATGCAGAACTTTATTTCTACTTCATCACGATTGATTTTACTGAAACAGTAACATGTCATATTTATTTATTGTTAGAAGCTAAAAGCTTGTAGGACTGATAATGAAATGCCTACTTCAAGTCAGTGGAGGACAATAACAAACACACACTGGCCTCTGTCTGGTCCACTTAGAAACATTAGGTCAAATATCCTGCCCATTACCATGCATCATAATGGCTCTATCAAACATTTCTCTATTACATAGTAATATTTACATCTGAGCAAGGGATGTCAGTCAGAACTCAGAACACGTATAAAAGTGCTTATGATTAGCCTGTAATAAACTGGGCCTATCTGCCCCACACAGCCTGCTGTCCTGCCCCTCTTTCAGTGTCCTCCTCTGTATCGCTCTCTCTCAGCCCACATGCCCTGCCCCTCATTCAGTGTCCTCCTCTGCACCTCTCTCTCAGCCCACATGCCCTGCCCCTCCAGTGTCCAATGTTAGTTTAGTGTGGCGTGATCTGAGTCTTGATTATACGCGATGTCTCATTTTATGGCAGTTTTTTACACAACACCGCTAAAGAGTTCTTTCTTACCGCTGCGCTGATCCGGTCTGTCCCGACACGCTGCTGTCAGACCAAAGTGCGTCCTCGCCTTCTCCGTTGATCCCGTTTCATTTGTGCCTCCAATATTATCCAGTCTTTCCACATGACTGCATATATTTAAGAAAGTTTACACTGTTCTCCCGTGTTTCAGATGGGCTGTACCATTGTGTGCAACGAGGGACAACATCTTTGATCAGGCCGCATGAGCAGAGAGGCAGAGAAACAGATAACAGTGCAGTCTCTGGAATTTGATGTTGTAGGGGATTAAAGTGGCATGTGGGCGGCTGTTGCCGAGAAAATATTAAAAGCGAGATTAAAAATATATATATTTAGAGAAAAATACACTTGTGAGGACGGCACTTACAGGGCACAAGGCAAAGGGGCATTTGCTTGAGCACCACCTGGCTCTATCTGTGCACGCACCTGGCCTGTAAAAATGCTCTAAATGCCAATCCACTTGAAACAAAACTGTCACATGTCGTCTTTGTCGGCACATATGAACTAAGGTCTGATTATTTTCTTATAGAGGTATCCAAAAGTGGTGACATTGACAATATTCAAAGACATGTGCATGATGTTGGCCAGTAGAAATGACTTTCAGCCATAAGAATAATATGGCAAATTTTGAGTCCCAGTCCAATAATGATCAAATAATGATGACTGTCTGTGCCTGAATTTTGATGTAAAGTTAGTCTAGCTCTAAAGTCCCTCCCTTTGCTGGTGTCGGCAACAAATCAGAGTCTTGATTCATGTGGACCACTGAGACATGCTTTCCACTGTAGCAGGACCAAGGAGCTGCTGAAGTTCAATCAGGAGGGAGGGGGATATATTAATAAAAAGAGAATGTTTAGTGTGACTGTGAACTTCTTTAGAGTCTTCAGAATCAGAATTAGTTTTGAAGTTCTCAAATCAACAGCACTGTAATTAGAAGTTTGATTGTTGACCACTGTCAATGTCCAATTTTCAGACCGCTGAACTCATTCTGAAGAGTAACATTCACTGTTCTGGCACCAAGATGACTTTGGAGCCTTTACTTAAAGAGAAGGTATGTTTACACTAACGCACCAAAGTGAATGAGAGAATGTAGTGTGTGAGTGAGTGATGGCAGAGAGTGGCAGCCTCGCTTCTGTTTAGTCTAACCCGGGGCAGCTGTGGCTACAATAGTAGCTTACCACCACCAAGTATGGAGTGAATGAAGAATGGCATGTAAGGGGTCTTTGAGTGTCCAAAAAACCGCTATATAAAACCAATGCATTGTTATTATTAGACGTGTGAGTATAGATTCTTGGCAAACTTTTATTTTATTTTATCTTATTTTATTTATTGTATTTTAGTTTATTCTATTTTGTAATAACTGATCTACTCTATTTGCACTTTTGACATTCCCTCTTTTAGAATTCCAGTTTTTAAATATTGCGAGTACAATGCAATGACATTTCGTTCTGTGTACATTCATTGTGCATGTGAAACCTTAAACCTGTATCCATGTGCTTCATACAGGGTTTTGGTATTGCTGAGGGACGTCCTAAGGAGTGTCTGAAGAACATGGCCAATGCTGCCGGAAAGTCTTCCCAGGCCTACATTCCTCCTGGAGGGGAGACCAATGACGAGGTAGTTTTTCTTACTGCAGAAAAGCCTGTGCAATAGTGCCCTCTTGTGACTAAAAAGCCTGTAACACTATTTTTATATGCTGCTTTTCAAAAGTAACTTAACCCATGTTCCTCCTGTTAAGGGTTGCAAGTCACTTTGGGCTTTAGGGTCACTCACCTTAATTTGTAAAAAGGTACAATGTATGCAACAGAGTTTTTTTTTTTTTTAATTGTCTGCTACTTTTTTTATCAGCAAACAAGTTACATTTGATAGATTTTTGGAACCAGATGAATATGTAGTAGAGCATTACACTACTGCCCCATTTGCTGAAAAAGTATAAGACTCATTTCAAAGAGTCTATGGTTTAAAGGCACTATACCTCATTGTTTTTGTTACGATTAATGAAGGAGGGAGCGAGTAAATTAAATGGATAGGTGTGGTCCAAACACATTCCTAGCTTTCCCTTCATAGAGATGAGTTTAGAAGCACATTTCACAACTAGCAGGGTCACTTTTTAGGGTCACTGTCACAGAAATGCAGGAAAAGTAGCCGAAGATCGAAAATTAAATTGACAAAAATGCTTTATTTTTAGATCCACACATTATTTCCTCAAATGTCTGAGTTTATAATATACTAAAAGAGGATAAAACAGATTTCATTCCAAAAATTGTGTATAGTGTTTACTATAGAGGTGGAGAACGGGTTACAGTATTATGGGAGAATTTGTAGTTAACTGGCAAATGCAGATTTTTTTGTCCTGGTTTGGGCGCTTTAATGCAAAACTAAGTAGCTGTAACAGGAATTTGCCCCACCGACCACTGTTCTAACTGCCGAATGCAAGTGGAAACCATGGCAACCAAGCTAATTCAGAAATTGGCAATTGTTGTTATTGCAAATTTGTGTGTCCAATTTCTAACAAACAACAATCAGGTTCAACATTTGTGGATGTTGGGTTATTTTTCTAAAACTTGAGATCAAATTCAATTCATCAAGATGTGTTTGCTTGTGATGGGAAACAGATATTTTGCAGTATCCAATAGAGGTTATGCATGTGATGTACAGTATAACATAGCAACAGCGTGGCAGTTGGCGTTTCGTCACGGTAACCGCAGCAAAATGAGTGGCGAGTTTCAATTGTTCAATTATTTGCTACTCAATTTGCAATGGTGATGGTTATATTTCTATTTGGATTTCATTTTCTTTTCTTTTTTGTCATTTTCTTTATTTATTTCATTCAAAAGTAAAAAAAAAACAGAACAATAAACAACAAAACAAATGAAGCATCTTGAATGAAAGGGAGCAGAAAGAAGAGTAATCTTATGATATCTGCCCCTCATTTAAAATGTGCATAACCATACAAATGAGTTATATATATGTTATATAACCATACAATCTAATAGACCCTTTCGCTGCTACATCATCAGTGACATCAGCTGGAGGCAGGAAGTGAGCAAGAGAAATGCGATTAAACTAAAACTAGTGATTATAAGTGTAAAACTACAACTAAAAAATGTGGTCCTGTTGGAGCAAGAACAAGAGGAATGACATTTGAGACGATTAAAATAAGGTTTTATCTGATATTTACAACAACAGTTAGACATTTGTTTATCATTACTATGACAACAGCTACAATGGAAATAGATAGGGGTCTAGCTTCCTCTTAGAGAGTTTTTTAATTGCCAGTACCTGATTTAGCCTGGTTGCCATGGTTTCCAGTTGCATTTTTCAGTTGGAACAGAGACAGTGGGACAAATTCCTGCTAAAGCTGCTTGGTTTTGCATTAAAGCGCTGCTAAAAAATGTGAACGGTAGAAAAGGGAAAGGCATATACCTCACAAAGACTTACTTCGCCCTCAAAGCTCGAATGTGAGGTCAGTTTTTGTGCTGTATATTACTTTTCTTTAGTGCTGTCTGTTCACATTATTAGCAGCGCTTTAATGCAAAACCAAGCAGCTTTAGCAGGAATTTGTCCCACTGTCTTTGTCCTAACGTCAAAATACACTTGGAAACCATGGCAACCAAACTAGTTCAGAAATGGGCAATTAACAATGTTGTGTTGTTGTTGTTTTTGTAGCCCTTTTGATACTGTCTACTATTCTGTAAAGGATGTAGTCAGCTACTTGGGGAAACCTAGATTATTTGTGATTTTACTAGTATTTACTTGTTTTACAGGTGAAGGCACGTGTCAAAAAATTCCTCTCTGTCCTTTTCAATCAAGTGGTGGATGCTCATGGCTGGTCTGGACAGGAGCCTGCGACTGAGGACGGAGACGCCTCAGACAGCGCCCCCTGTGGGTTTGCCTGTGACGGCCTCGATGGCGTTGCGGTTCACGCTCTAGTGGTGAGCCATGGGGCCTATATACGTGTGGCTGTAAAACACATAATAGAGGACCTGAAGTGCTCATTACCCAAAGCAGCCAAGATGTCCCATGTCTTCTCACCGTGTCCAAACACCGGTATATCCCGCTTCATCCTGACTCTAAAGCCATCTGAGTCTGGGCCAGTGCTCTCCTCTGCTCGATGTGTTTTTACCAACAGAAAAGACCATCTGCTAAGCCTCGAAGCTGCAGAATAAAATGATTGTTCTGTAGTAACGGAGACCTCAGTATCCCTTCTATGTGTACATCACACGCACAGTTTTTACAACAGTTCTTGCATATATATTTAGTTTGTGGTGACGTTTTTGAGAGAGCTGCTGAATAAATACTTGACATCTTGCACACACAATTTTGGCCAGTGATAACTTCTGTCCAGTGTCTTTTTCACCATCAACCAAAGCTAAATATTTATTTGTTTGAAGTGAATTCCAATTGCGATGCGGATTCTTGTGCAATATTGAATGGCTAAAACAATATGGGTAAAGTGTTTACTTTGTATCATGGGGAAAAAAATAGAAAAGTGTTTTTAAATGTTGCATATTGTTATATTTTAATAGAATTCTATGTGTGTCACATGTTGCCAATAAACTGACTGAAGATGATTTGTTCTATTTTACTGTATTCTTACAAGTACAAAAAAATACAATCATTGTAATAACATTCTTTTAAAAGATTTATTAATTCAAAATTGCATTTAAGTTTTACATTCAAAAACAATCCACATTTCCATATACACACAATGACCATAAGTCTTTATTATAAATTACATAAATAACAAAGATGTGTTTAAATAAATAAATATATCATTTGGATCTGGTTTGTAATGCTGGCAATACCTGCTCCTAGAGTCAAGTCATATTGTAAATATGAAAACAGTACATTTTACGTCTTCGCAATTTATGTCAAATAAAGGTTTGGTATGAAAACATATTGGTCAAGTAAAAATCTAGTATATTGTACAACAGGCTACAGCATCACCATGTCCATTTGTAATTCCCTCTAGAATCCTTGATGTTTTTGTCAGAACAAAAGCCATGGTCCTCCAGAGGTACAGTAGGCTAATGTTTTATTGTAGCCTATTTTAACAGACTTCCCAAACCTGCTGCAAACACAACCAAATGATGGGCTCAAGCCTTGGCCTACACAGTAGTGCAGAGTTTTATCTCTAGATCTATTTCTTAAATGGCGTAAAGTTGGAATGATTCATTTTTAACATTGTCCATTGTTTAATTTTGGCTGTCTGTATTTGTGTATCAATGGCAGTGATCAGCCCATGATGCCCGCACTCCTCGGACTCCCAGGGTTAGGCACGTGCACGTTCCACGGGTCGTGCACGTTTGTAATTAACGGTGTTTCACGAGACACGTTGCGTCCATCGTCCCCGACCTCCGTCTCAGCCTCAGCCTCCTGCTCAAACTCGATATCATCCAGCTCAGGCACTGCGCGCGAGTCCGCTCCATCCTCCGCCCGGGCCACGTTCACTCTGTGCGGGTCAGAGGGGTCCACCATCTGGTTCCTCCTGTCCCGGTGCAACATCAGCCGCTCCAGTGGCACAATGTTCTTTCTGGACAAAAACAGCGAGGTCTGGGGCACGTTCTGTCCCACAGCGAACACCTGCCTAGACCCCTCCAGGTTGAACAAAATGCCTGTGCGACTTGAGTAGTACACGTCTCGATTGTTTTCCAGAAGTCTGTGATTGAAGAGACAGTCGTCCCGCAGACAGAGGGGCTGAGAATGCACAACAAAAACACGTCAGTGCCACACAACCTCTTTTCAGCCAATAGGTTAGGTGAGCATGCAGCAGACCATATAATAGCTAGCAAATAGGTGGTTTACATTCTAAGGAGCTTATAGTTTAGATCAGGGGTGCCCAAAGTGGGGCACGGGGCCAAATTTGGCCCTCCCAGGGGTTTCATTTGGCCCTCGAGATGGTACTGAGATGTTGAGGGGTATCTACAGTGCAAAAACTAACCTAATATTTTTTTTTTGTTCTTGAAAGAAGATCATTTGAGCTTAAGCTCAAAGGTACATTTATCTGTCAAAGGAATAAGTCTTTGTGCATTTAGAATAAGCATATTATTGCACATAAAATGAGAGTAAATATATTTTGAACTTAAAGAAGAGCCCTTTGCCCGCTAATACTTTTCCATTTTGGCCCTCTTTGTAAAATACTTTGGGCACCCCTGGTTTAGATGGAGGACAGGCCACAACTCTATGCAATTTGCCTTTTAACTGTTGAAATGTAAATATATTGGTTTAGCAACAGGCCCATTTGAAACAGAAACAGGTACAAAGTTCAAATAGCCTCATTCATGACACATGCCTATGCACAGATTTATTCTTGATGCCTTTTTAGGACAATTTTTGGTGTTCAAAAAATGTATTTAGTTAATCAGGGGGAGGGATCTTATGGACAAATTCTGCAGTTTTTAAATATGTTCAATGAGTTTTGCTGTTTTTTGAATAAAATATTTCTAAAAGGCTACTAATTGTTTGAATAACAGTGGCACTTGTGTCAATAGCCTTCCTTCACAGGAGGTAGTAACCTACACAAGTTATATTTACTCAAGTTGCCTATATGTTTTCTTTTGATATGTCTGGTGCAGTTTTTGCACTCAGTACCTTTTCTTCTACTTGTGTGTTATAATTTTTACTGTACTTTTTCTTGGATAAAATATTTTGGATAGTGAATAAATATGCTTTAGAGACCAAATTTACTGTTGACATAAATGTACTGTACTTTCTGGCAAGTAATCTTAATAATTAACTGTAAGGTTATGATCTAATTTGAATTTTGTATTGATGTTAGTTTTATTTCAGGAAAGCCTATATATTTTGGCATCTGCTCCAGGAGCTGTCTTTGTATATACTTTCAAGTTTGTGAATTTAGTGCATCAATAAGAAGAAATTTGGCAAGGCTACTTAAACTCTAAATCAATTAAACATATCTGATTATGAATTACCCCAAAACTTCTACACATTTCACCCAGTACAAATAATTATACAAGCATTTAACAACTTTTTTATTGGCACAAAGCTTTCCTCTCCTCAAACCTGACTCTTAACTTAGTTGGGAGCGGGACATCACTGAGAGATGTGTCTGCTTTGTTTTTCACCACATGAGCTTCAAATGTATATGAGGTCCTCTTCCAAATGTTTTACTCTGACATTGCAAAAATGGCAATGTTGATGTCTAGTTGGGTATCAGGAGCACGTTCGGTATTGCATGTTTGTTTATGTTTTGAGTTTTACCACATTTATAAGATGGAATGTTGCGCAGTGTTGCTTTAAACCACAAGATTAATAGGCTATGCCAAATTTAGACCTGGAATTATGGCACGAATTCTAACTTTGTGAAAACCAGTCATTGAGATACGATGACTTCTAAACAATTGGTTAAAAAAAAATAAAGAAAGAAAGTTGACTTTTGACTTACAGAGCTAAACGGAGTGCCTTCTGCGTCCATACAAAGGTAGCGGCTGCTTTTGACGCCCAGGATCGCGATGCGCTCTCTTGTTTCACTTTTCAGTAAAATCACACCTGAAAGGAGAAAAAACAGCCAGTGAGCAACAAACATGCAGTGTATCATATGAATTACTCCTTGCAGCTACATAGAGCTGTGTAAATAAAGTTGACAACACTCACTGTATGCGCCTCTTATGGCACTTTTACGCACGGATCCGTCTTGCTGAATCTCCAAGTAGAAGTTGTTCAGGTCCGTGGATGTCTGCAGGTGGACGTATCTCCTCGGGTTTCCCCAGTTGGATCCCACCAAAGGCGATGCGTTTGAGACTGACTCACCTAAATGTATCTCTCGAAGAAGCGCAAGAAGTAGCGCCAATAAAGTAGGCCTATCCCTCAGTCCCAGTCCCAGTCCCAGTCCCCTGTTTATCTCCATTCCTAAGCAAAAGGCCAAGTTTTCTCTAACCTGCTCAAGTGGATGCTTAAAAGATGCTCTGTGGCACCAGCATCGAAGACAGTTCCTATTTAAGGTCCCCAAGTGCCACCCCTGCTTACATCCCTTATGTAAAAAAAGAAACTCGCCCCCAAAGCAGATGTGCGGCTAGGCTGCAGCGGAAGGGCCACTTCCACCTCTGTCTGTTTGTCCCCCATTCTCCTCCTGTCACACTTTTATTTTAGGTGTTCACTCCTCCACCTTCAACCCCGCTCTTAGAACTACAGCGTCTCAGCGTGACCCGGAAACACGATGCACGGTAATAACACGTTTCTCTGTTTTCTCGGTTAGGCTGTCTCTCTAATGTTAGGCTTAAAAGTCACAGAAACAAAATCAAAAGTAGCTCACTTTGCTTAGATCAATTTAATAAAAAACACAAAAAAAAACAATGGATGGATAATGTTAGCTATGAATCAAATAAGCCTATAGTTCCTAAAAAGCCTAGTGGATGGACACGGTCAGACATTGTGCGCTTTTACGCACCTGCTTGACGCTACACTTTCTTTCTTGTCACCAGTAGATGGCGTTACAGCGCCTCTGCAAAATTACAGTTTACAAGCTATTGCCTACAGTGGGTCTCAAAACTGTGGCAATGGTGGGACTTGGACTTCAGGTCACATGCAGGGTCATCTGCAATTGTACACTTTGTATTAATTTTAATTAGAGATCATTTCATGTTCTTATGTTTTAGTGATGTGTTTCATTTTTAAGAGTTTATCTGGTTTAATTCAACATGGTTTAATTCCATTTAATTCCATCAAATATTTTATGAGGTGGTACACTGTTGTTTCCAGATTAATATTTGATATTATTAATAATATTTTTCAAATAACTTGGTCTGATGTGTTAGCTATTGTATATGGGGGTATACTTGTGGGGGTTGAAGGAAAATAACTATTTGTGTATATGAGGGTATACTTGTGGGGGTCGGGGGTTGAGTGGGTGAAGGGGAATGATTTTAAGTTTTAAGGCGCTCTGTGTTACATTCTTGTATGAAAAGCGCTTTATAAGTAAAACAAAAAAAGATTGGTTGATTGAGTCAATTGTCTGTGGTAAGTATTGGTCATAGTGAATTATATATTACAAAAAAAGCACAGATGCCTTAGGAAAAAGGAGAATTCCATCCCATATTACAAGGATTAAACTATTACTCATGGCCCATAATAATAATAATAATAATAATAACAACAGCTGACATATATAATATATTTCTACACTTCATACTTAGTGGTGTTACCCTGGCGGCGCAGTTATCACTAAAAACATGCATAATATGCATGATTCTGACAATTAGCCATGGCTCTCTGGAGATGGGTCCCCGCGCGCAGCACTGCGGTCGCCCACTGCTCCTTACGCCCCAGCATCGAAGAATGCTTACATGCCCCTCTACAGCAGAGACATGTAAAGTCAAAGCCAATCAGCATATGCAACAGAGCTGTTGAATGTGCTAAAAATTCAAACAATATTGGTAATGCACTGAGGCTCTGTACAAGAAGGGCCAAAGTCCACCTTCTGAGGAGACTGAGGTCTTTCGGAGTGAGCAGGCCTCTGCTCAAGACTGTCCTCTACGCTGTGCTCTGCTGGGCCCAGAGCAGCACAGAGCGGGACAGGAAGAGACTGAAGAAGCTGGTCAGGAGGGCCAGCTCTGTAGAGGAGCTGAGCAGCTCCTTCAGTGGCTTGGCCCTCCCTCTTTTGAAAAGAAATAAACTGGCCTGCCACCAAGCAAACCTGCCTACTCCTGATGTACAGTTTGGTAGAGACAGAAATAGAATTTCTTCTGATGTCACATCTTGTTAAAGGAACTTGAATAATAAACATCACAAACATATCAAACCAAGGGAAACTGTTTTTCAGAAAAATGTTTTATACTTGTGCTGAGTATGCTTTGGTGAAATGTGTCGTCTATAACCTGATGCACTTTAAGGTGGTACACTGGCAACCAATATAAAAGAAACTTTATTGATATCTGATGAACACAGTAGACTGTTGTGCACAGCACATACGTACAAAAATAAATGGAAAATTAAATTCATAATCTGTATTGTCTCATTTCAGAAACAAAAAAATAAGTGCTTGTACCTATTTTACAATCATAATCTAGCCCAAACTAAGGCAAAGTAGAGGTATATGAAAACAGATGAGAGGAATAGAGTTACTCTCCAGAAAAGAGCAAAATACATGTTTTCTTATGAATAAACACAGTTTAGGACCAATGCATGCTAGCAACAGTCCATAAACATGAAATAAAATTCCTCAATGCAAATTAGTTTATATATAATCATTTGGAGGCTCCTGGAAAATAAACAAAACGAAAAGCAGATGATGAAGATACATAGTTTTGGTCAAAGCTAAAATGTGAACTATGGATTTGGGATTTCCTTCCTCCCACAGACATCTGAATCAGATGCAACTATTTTATTTAAATAATTTCATAAGGTGCTGAAAGTACACTCCCTGTTTTCCTAAGCATCATACATAGAGGTATTGTATTTATTCCAGTTCCTTAAAAAGTTTCTGCGTTATTGGCATGTGCTGAATCATGGCTTGTTGCACAATGTGTCTACGCTGGTTCTGCGTACCTGAAGTCGTGAATGCAAATACTTCCTGTCTGTATCTCCATTTTGATTACCTTAGAACCCTTTGAATAATCAGATTTCCTAAAGATTACGAGGTGGGCCGCATGTTCCTGCTTTCACTTTCTGTGTTTCAACGATACGATGTAGGATGTGAATAGAGACGTGTTCGTTGAGAAAGATCTGCAAGTTTCCCTTGAAGCTGAAGCCTCACAATAATTTGATGAATTATACATTTAAATTAGTGCTGCAAATGTGAACTATGCTGCATAAAAATAATCATCTTGTCTATAGTTTTCATTTTAGTCATTTACTTGTTTAATTGGACTGATCGCAAATGACGTCAAAATGCTATTTTTAGAACAGCGCGCTACTGCCACCTACAGTTCGGACAACCTTTTGGGACCTGTGGAGCTGAAGCGTGTGAACTGCACTTGTAGAAACGGGAATATTGCCTTAACAGCGCTAATAGTAACAATTAACACTGCTGCTTTCTGCCGAGTGACTCGCGATATGGACACTGTGACCATGAGGGGAGTTTTTTCATTGCATTTCCTGAGCTTGGAAGAAATCCAGAGAAATGCCAACGTTGGGTACAAGCTTGTAAGGAGAGGGATTTACTGCTCTCTGCATTTCATCGGTGGAACTAACAATTGATCAGCCAGACCCAGCAACAGCAACACCTGTGCAGGTACGTCTTGGTCAAACACAGTCTGCAACAATACAGCTTTCAGGAAGCCATTGGCGCTTAGCTTTGTGGGTGTGAGAATTCTAAACAAACTAGCGTTAGCTGCCAGACACTGACTTGAGATGATTTTGACTTGATTGTA
>OMNZ01099105.1:0-38074 GCA_900303255.1 Lesueurigobius sanzi | reverse complement strand
AAAAAATAATTGTGTTATCATTCATACCAGCTCTGGAAAAAATAAAAATAAAAAAATAAATAAGAGATCACTGCAAAATAATCATTTTTTTCTGATTTTACTATTAGTTTCATTCTTTAAACTACTGCCAACTACTGTGCTTGTGTTGGAATTCAACAGACACTAGAATGGAATGGCTGTTAAACATGTAGAGATGCTGTCTTATCTGTTCCTACTTCCTACAATATCAGTAAAGCCATGTATACAGCTGTGCTCAAAAGTTTTTTGTTTTTTTTTCACTCATGGTTAGTGGTTGTGCAAAGCCATTTATTGCCAAAGAACTGAGTTTACTCTTTTGAAATCTTAATGAAACAGAAATTACTCAAATGTCCCTGATCTCTACATACTGTATGTAAACGTTATATCCTTCAACAACTGCCAGGAAAATTGTTCAGGAAGCAAAGAAAAACTCACTTCAGCTGAAATACGGGACAAAATTGGACTTAAATAAAAATTTAAGTTTGTTTCAAGATGCGCAATATGTAAACTTTTAATCAGGGACATTTGGCTAGTTTCTCTAGTTTAAAAGCGTAAACAATACATACATGGCTTCACGCAACCACCTGGCGTTAAGTATGAATGGAGTGGAGGCATGTAAGTTAACTGATGCTCTATATTGACCGACAGTAACCCCACTGACGTCCCTGCTGCCTCAAGCACGCGCCACCTCCACGCAGCCAATCAGTGAACAGAACGGTTCATACGGTCTGTGATGGCTTCCGGGCTGGCAGCATTGGCCCGGTGATGCTTATATTTAGCATTTTAACCTATATTATATGTGTTTGTTATCTAGTGTGAGCTGTGTTTTATATTGAAGTACAATATAGTGGATCGTTATAATGTCAGATCTGTTGTTACAGCGATAAGCGCTCCTCCATCCTTTTCTGATTCAGGCGTGTCGTTAGCGGCTGAGGAAAGAGGTGAGAATGTATGGCTATGGACGCTTTGCAGATGTTACTCAAGAAAACGATTGTTACAATGTGTGTATTGTGTCCAGAGACATCAGATCACTATTGAATGGCACTTAATCATTTCAGATATAATGGGAGATCCGCTTTTTATTTAGCTCTTTATGGATCAAACATTAAAGGTAGACTTGATCTGTTAGCATTATAGTGATACAGCTGCAGTAGCTAGCCCAGACAGCTAGCTAAAGTCTAGCCGCTAAGAGCTAGCAAGCTTTGAGGAGTCCACTATAAACCGTGAATTATTACGTCCTATAAATGAACAAATGTAGTCCGTCTGTTCCAGCTACTAATGTAGCTAAATATAGCTAAATTATTTCCCTTTATTGTAGCTCGGTTACACCATGTCAGCAGTACAATAGTGGATGTGTCGATTCAACAAAATGTTATTGTTTGTTCAATGTCCGATGCTATTCCGTGCTGTCAGCCAGTAGATGGATAAAGGGCGTCTGTGAAAATAAACAACTGAATGTTTTTTGTTATCGTACATGGCTATGTAAACTATATGAGATATCTGATGAACTGGATCCAACCATAACGAAAAATAAGTCGTGCACCGCCACCAATTGATAGTTTTGATCTCACGTCTCAAGATAACATAATTTGAGATAACACTGCCTTGGGATGTAAAACTGAGCTCTGCAAAGGAAGAAAATTGAAGGTGTTACTCCTTCCACAGTGCCGATGTGCCTAGAATACAAACTGTAGCTACACATTGCAGACCTCACTTAACAAAAGCCTTTTTTATGAATCTAAAAAAAAAACCTTAACAATGTGTCTGTTATGATCTGGTAAACCTGTGTGACTCGCTTGTATTTGGTGTTTTACCCTTACACCCATTTATGTTACGATACATTGATATATTTTTCATTCAACAGTTTTACCAAAAATAGTAAATTATGTATGGAGGAAAGTGCATGTTGGCTGTTGATGCTGTATCACGTTTCTTAAAAGAGGGGATCAGATATTTTGAATCTTCATATGCGTTTCAGTGCTGAATAAATGTGTTATAATTTGCACTAAAGCTAAGAATATCTGCAGATTTGTTTTACATTGTCTCAGGTTGCTCATCTTCGAAGGCCTGCTTCATCTGTGGTGAAACAGTAGCCGATTAGGTTATGGTAACCTCTCAAATGACCTCAAGGCCTCAGTATCCAAAGACAGACTCATGTCACTTGCTACTGTGAGAGATGTTAATTTACTATTTTGTATAAAACTCTAAACAGTCACATGGGGGACTGCTTTTATAGTTGCACCAAAAAAACATGGCCTGGGGGATTCACAAGTTTAGCAGTCAGGGAAGTCCCGTGTTTGGGATATAAAAATATTATGGGAAAAAAAAAAGTCTGTATTCAAAACAATCTGCTATTTTGGAGAGATCGTCATATAATGATTGATTTCAGTATTTTGTGTGAATGCAGTTTTATGCTCAAATACACATTTCCCAATTCCACCGACTTCTCCTGCTGCCCAGTCTGTCATGTTGTGAGTAAGTGACATGGATTTAACCAATCACTGTGAAGTGTGACCTCAGAGAGGCACATAACTGGAGATTTTATGATGTGATGCTATAGAAGTGTTACAGCATCCCGCTCGACATAGTCTGGCCTCTGAGCTGCAAGACCTGTGAGAGAAGTAGTGCTGACTCCGATAAAAGCTAAGAATAGACGAAAGACTGGACTGGGGCACATAGGGATTGACTTACAATGGTTTGATCATTGTATGTACAGCCATTTGCTGCTACTTGGTATTTTCTATGTGCGGATCTAACTTGATTTGTAATGTTTGTCTATGTTAATTCTTTTGCAGGTCTGATTGAGGCATTGCTGTTCACATCACTGGCTGAGGCTCTTAAAAAATGAAGCTCAAAGAGGACATAAACCCACTACTACTGCAGGTCTTCCGGTCAGTAGTATGGGTCTACTCTGTGATCACCTTTATTCCCTGGTATTTCTTCTCTGGAGCTAATACCAACTTGGAGAGAGCTCGTCGGATAAAGGCGAGGTCAATCAGTGGACACCCAGCGGGGCCATACAGAGCAGTAAACTGCCAGGGCAAGTTGGTGGCATGGCTGCAACCTGGTGTGGACACTTTGGACAAAATGTTTGAATTTGCTGCCAAGAGGTTTCCACAGAGAGACTGTCTGGGCACAAGAGAAGTACTGAGTGAGGAAGACGAATTGCAGCCCAATGGCAAGGTGTTCAAAAAGGTGAGAAACAAAATTATTATTACTATTGTTATGAGTGTTTGGTGTTGTCTATATTTTATACCATAATGTAAATTATAGATTATAAATACATGGTACAAAAGGGGGGAAAAAACATTAGATCAAAACATTGTGTTGTAATATTTATTGTTGTTTTTTGTTTTATATCAATTTTAAAGTTAATTCAAGGTAAGTCCTGGAAGATTAGTAAGTTTAAAGCTGATCAAATATTTTTAGGATGTTGATCGGGATCAGTCACCAGGCACACTTCTTATGGCATTTTATTTTCCAATATTTTCTGCCCGTAAATAAGTTGTATTAGGAAGTAGGGCTGCAAAACTTACGGGCTTGCAATATCGTGATAACGATATTATTGAGATACTTGGATAAACCATTCCATTTAATTGTTTCAAAAGAAGACTCCAAAGAACCAAAACGAGGCCAAAAAATTAACAAAATTAGGAATGTTCTCTAAAACTGAACTTCTGTACATTTATAAGTTCCATGCATGTTTGGTTTTAGAGAGTGTTGGCAAAAAATGTAAAAATCTGTCAGATGGAAGACTTAAGTGAATTTGCGATATTTTGTGGCTTACGATACGGATATTGCATCACCTCATATTGCGATACAATATTTTTTTGCGATATATAGTGCAGCCCTGTTAGGAAGTGATGCAACAAGTGATCTAGTTTTGTGGAAGACAGAAATGTGATGAAGGGTACCGCCAATAATTTACAGCCCCCTGCAAACTTAAAAACACCCTGCAGAGGGCACTCAATCCCTGCCTTTTACACCCTGTTTATGTTAGAGTTCACGTTAAATTCTTGTGCCTGTTATAAAGGTCATTAGTGACTCTCCATTGGATGAAAGAATCACAGATTACACTCGACTATTACACTAAAAAAGAAGTTTGTGTTGTATAAGTTCATTGCTTGTGCAAACATGTTATGCATCATCTTGTGTACAACGTAGTTACTTATTTTATTTACAATATTGTTAATCATAATGTATATTTTTTGCTTTGTTTTGATGCACTGTAGGTCATTCTGGGAAACTACAATTGGCTGAGCTTTGAAGAGGCGTACCAGGCAGCGCAGTGTTTCGGCAGTGGCCTTGCTGCTCTTGGACAGAAGCCCCAGTGCAACATCGCCATCTTCTGTGAAACCAGAGCTGAGTGGCTATTGGCCGCTCAAGCCTGCTTTATGTACAATTTCCCACGTAAGTCAACTTACAGCTTCTTAACATTGACACAGGTGTAAATTTGCTGTAAATACTAAAAGGACATTGTCATATTTTGTTTTAGTGGTGACTATATATGCTACTCTTGGACCTACGGCTATTGCTCACGGGCTGAATGAGACCGAGGTCACCCACATAATCACAAGCAAAGACCTGCTGCAGAGCCGTCTCAAGGTAATGCATATTGTATGCTTTTATCTCCCAAACACTCACTCTCTCTTATGTTGCTACATTATTGCTTTCATAAAATGACATTGAATCTTTAGCACCCCAAGTATAATTACCTTTTCTCACTCTTTCTTCATCCACCCACATAGGCAATACTGTGCGACGTACCAAGGCTCCAGTACATTATCGTAGTTGACAACAAGCCCACAAGCTGGCCTGACCTCCCCAGAGGGATTGTGGTGAAGAACATGGACTCTGTGAGGGAGTTGGGATCTAAGCCTGACTGCAGTGAGTATTTTTGAAGCCTGATTAAAAAGGTTTCTAATTTAGTCAGTTAAACGGAAGAGCGCTGATGGGGCCTAATACAGTACAAAGCCGGCCACACCCAGAGGTTTGATTGAAGTGATTTGAGGCATGACACAGCTAGCATAAGGTCAGGTCCATACCAGTGACGGTCCAAAGCCGCACCCCTCCTAAAATCCATGACAAGATTGAGATGATCTTGAACAATCATTTATTTCAATTAAGTATCCATTGTTTTGTTGTTGTGGTTCCATCTTTAGTTTTGCGACTGTGACTTGTTCACTTAAATGTCTGGTATTGGGTTCTCACAGTAATCCACCTCCATTTCCTCCCTCATTTTGGCAGTTTCAGTTGA
This sequence comes from Lesueurigobius sanzi, assembly GCA_900303255.1. Classification (NCBI taxonomy): domain Eukaryota; kingdom Metazoa; phylum Chordata; class Actinopteri; order Gobiiformes; family Gobiidae; genus Lesueurigobius; species Lesueurigobius sanzi. Next base: position 32,799 of record OMNZ01099105.1, on the reverse strand, counting down.
CCGCAGACTTCCGGTGCCCTCAGACATCGCGGTCATCATGTACACCAGCGGCTCTACGGGGATCCCCAAGGGTGTCATGATCTCCCACGGCAACATAATCGCCTGCATCACCGGCATGGCTGAGCGGGTGCCTAACCTCAAGTACGGCAATTTCCCGCTCTTGCTGTTGTGTTGTTTCTCTGGCGCTAGCTCATAAGCTCACATAAACCTTTGAAATTTGCTGTTACTAAGGAGTGAGCCTTTCTTACACAACAGTACTTTCAACAAACTTGTTTCTCTGTCTCCAGTGAAACCGACACATACATTGGCTACCTGCCATTAGCCCACGTGCTGGAGCTCAGCGCTGAGCTGGTCTGCAATTCTCATGGCTGTCGCATTGGCTACTCTTCGCCTCAAACTCTTGCTGACCAGGTAATGACCATGTTTTACTAAGTTTGTGTAATAGTTCTACATGTGTGTGTCTATATACTGTATGCAAAATATTATTCATGTTATTTTCAGTCCACAAAGATAAAGAAAGGTAGCAAAGGAGATACAAGTGTGCTCAAACCGACTCTAATGGCAGCTGTACCGGTAAATATTTTATATTTATATTTAAAGTGATTTTTATTCAAGGGTTCCCATTGTAATTTTTTTAATCCGTGTGATTACGTTCCTGTTCCTTGGTGTGTGCAGGAGATTATGGATCGCATTTATAAGAATGTCATGACCAAAGTAGAAGAGATGAGCAAGTTCCAGAAGACACTATTTGTTCTGGCGTACAACTACAAAATGGAGCAGATATCGAAGGGCTACAGCACGCCTCTCTGTGACAGGTTAGCTTAAATAAGACAAGTCGTTTTTCAGTGCCTCTGTAATATTGATTTTAACCTTTTTTCTTCATGTTTTGATGCGGCCTACTATTTACTAAAGCATATTTGTCTTACTGCCACAACAGGTTGGTATTTAAGCGGATCCGTGCGCTGCTAGGAGGACACACTCGACTCTTGCTTTCCGGAGGAGCTCCTCTCTCCGCAGCCACGCAGCACTTCATGAACATCTGTCTCTGCTGCCCCGTGGGCCAGGGTTATGGCCTGACGGAGACCTGTGGTGCTGGCACCATCAGCGAGGGTAGGCTGCATTCATTATGTACAAGTCTGTGTTGTTTTCTCTTCCTCTGGGAAAATAAGTGCGGGGACAACAAAAATCACGGCTGTTTTGATTGATTGATTGATTGATATTTTTATTTCGAATAAATTAAAACAAAAACAAGATATTACAATAAAAGGAACAACAGAAGATACTAATCAAAAAGGAGTATGTTGAAGTCAAGACTTATAGAAACCTACCCCCATCACACTTCAGCATAACTACATATGTTGTATTTTTGCGTTTGCGTAACATTTGTGATGTTTTCAGCTTGGGATTACAGCACAGGACGTGTCGGTGCACCACTTGTGTGCTCTGAGATCCAACTCAAAGACTGGGAGGAAGGTAAGACCCACCTCAGTGCACAAACTTATTGGAAAATCTCTTTGAAGGTTTAACGAGACATCTGTGCTCTCTTAGGTGGGTACCACAGCACAGACAAGCCCAACCCACGAGGGGAAATTTTAATTGGCGGGCCCAATGTTACTATGGGTTATTACAAAAATGCAGGCAAGAACCAAAATGACTTCTATGTGGATGAGAAAGGTCAGCGATGGTTTTGTACTGGAGACATTGGCGAGTTCCACTCCGACGGTTGCCTCAAAATCATTGGTAGGTCCTATAAAATATTCATGTACGTAGATTGTACGTAGAGACGAATTATGTAATTTATTGTTTTCCCCTAGATCGCAAGAAGGACCTGGTGAAGCTACAGGCTGGTGAATATGTTTCTCTCGGTAAAGTAGAAGCTGTTCTGAAGAACTGTCCATTCATTGACAACATCTGTGCCTATGCAAACAGGTGCCCACTCTTTTGTTTTGTTTTTCTAAACAACAAACACCCTTCGTTTATATACTTTGATTAATTCATCTTGTTGGCTTACAGTGACCAGTCGTATGTGATCAGCTTTGTGGTGCCTAACCAAAAGCAGCTAACTGCCCTTGCGGAGCAGTTTCAAGTGAAGGGCACATGGGAAGAGCTCTGTAACAACCACCAGATGGAGAAAGAGGTGCTCCGCATCATCAATGAAGCTGCAATCTCTGGTAACAACAGAAATCTTTACATTTCAATCTCGATCAACACTCAAACTCAATTCTTTCAATCTAATGCCTATTTACAGCTAAAATGTTGTGTGCAGTTATGTTATTATTGCATTTTATATTTGTATTTGATGCTATTTTTATTTGTTACAGTTTTCATTGCCTTATTTTTATATTTTAAATTTTTTTTTTTTTTTTGTAAATTCTGTATATTACTATTAATTAATTTGTGCATGTGGTGTATGAAAGTTTTTTTTATTTTTTATTTATGCTCCTATTTCTTGTCTGTTCTGATTTTATAGGAAAACTGGAGCGGTTTGAGATCCCCAAGAAGATCCGCCTGAGCTCCGAGCCCTGGACGCCAGAGACCGGATTAGTCACCGACGCCTTCAAACTCAAACGCAAGGAGCTGAAATCACACTACCAGGAGGACATCGAGAGAATGTACGGCGGGAAATAACACACTCCAAAACTTGATATTTGCACTCTTGCCACTCTCTGGATGAAACCGTTATCATTTAGACACATGCTCCTCCTCGACTTAACTTAATCGGCTTCGAACAAGGGAGGACAATAAAGAAAAAACAAAAAAAAAAAGTTGAATCCATCCTAATGAACTAAAACCAGACAGGCATAGTCCACCACCTTCACCATTTTCTCCTCCTTTGGACCGGTTTAACCCTTTTGAGTCGCCATGACAACAGAGGCGGGCGCATAAAGTCCGGGTGACTTGAAGAGAAGCTAATGTCAGGCCGTGTGGATTGGAGATTGGAGTCCTCGTGTCCTGTCTGTTGCTTTTTTTTTTTTTTTTTTTTTGTCATTGTACACGGGGTCCAGTCCTTCCACGGTCGTGTCCTGTCTTAGCGTGGGTCTCGGTGGCGCAGGTATCTGATATAGGGAAAATGGCAGAAGGATCCAGCAGGTCGGAGCGTATGCAGGGATTTATCGTTCATGTGTTGAGACATTTCGTACTTGTGGGGAATCTGTTTTACAAAGAATGTTCTTGAATGCTTTTACATACTGTTTATATATTTTTTTTATTTGTTTTTAATTTTATCTATCGTTTTTTTTACATGCTTTATTTTTTTTTTATACATACAGTATATCCCAAAGTGTTTTTCTTTGGACATGTTCGTGCTGACTTGACTTTGTTTTCCCTTCAGCCTCCACTGTAAATGTCACATGAGATTTTTTGTTTTTTACAATTGTTACTTTTACCCTAATAGGCAGTGTTTTTTTTGTTTCGTTTTTTGTTTTATTTGCCCCCAACGCACTCCTCAAGTCCTGACCAATGCACCGCTCGGACTTCTCCAAGGGAAGATGGCCTGTAGCATAGCGTAGATGTATAAAGTCGGTAGTCTCTCCCAATAACACTTCAATTCAATGCGATGTTTGTGTTCTTTTGCTCTTCTAGATCTAGTAAACTTCAACTTTTCTACTTACAATTATGACATATGAAATGAATGTGCAATATTTATACACAAAATTTCAAGTATATAGGAAGGAATTTGCCGCTCCTCGTGTATGAATGTTTTGGGGACTTGTTTTAAGACAATTTCAAACGGAGTTCATGTAGGAATGGTAGAGACACTGATGGGGCAATTTTAGAAGTAGCCCCTTGCAACATACTACGCTCAAAGAGGAACAATTACTGATTTGGCTGTGTAGAAAGTGCATGAAGAAAAAGTATGCATATACCAAAGTGCTTGAAAATGTACTTGAAATGACGGTTAGAAAATGGCACTCCTTTTCCAATACCTGAAGACATCCCAGCAAAAGCTCGCCAAGGAGAGAAGTAAATTTTGTCTATATCCAGATTGTGTGTTTAAACTGTATGTGCTATGTAGATATATAAAAAGGGTTGGATCTTTTAACTGCCATAATATATATTAACCATTTTAAAAAGTTACTGATGTTTTGACACGCAACAACGCACTCCTGTTTTGAGCTTGAGTTTGTCCTTAAGATTTCTTTGGGGCAGGAACGTGCAAGCGGCGCCCATTTTGAATGCAAACCTTTATTTGCTTGTAATAACACGTATAGGATTGACAATGGTACAGTCAGGTAAACTTATCAGATGCCTACAACGGTTGTATTCTTCGCATGTGAACTTTTTAAACTTTTGGGGACCCCATTTTCCTTTTTCTTTTTTACCATGACATACTGAAAAAGTCAGTAGCTTACTGTGCTGTTTGCTGCTCTCTCTCTGCCTGGCTAGAGGCGCTAGTTGCCTTCCTTACACACATGAGCTGTCTGCAGGGTCTTAAGAATGTGAAGTGCTCCTCCTAAACCGTTTTTATTTTACTGTTGTGGTTGATTAGCCGCATCCTACTGACAGCAACCATTTGGCGAAAACAGCTGGTGGTGTGTATGCGAACCAATGCTGTTGGTATTTTCACTTGTAAATACATGGGAGGCTGTTTTATTCCCAAAATGTGTACAGGTGTAAATCCTCCTAACATATTTAATATTCTTTGTTACTGACCACATTTGGGGTTACACCCTGTTTAAGTTTTTGTGTGGTTAAATGGCCCTTTAAGCTGGGCTCCTTGAAAGTGTCTCCTTCCTTTTATTTATTTGTGATTTGGCCTTGACAAATTATGTAATAAAACGTGTCTTGTAAGTATCTCCTGTTTTGATCTTGTTGTGTGTTAAGGATGACTGATAGCATCTTGATTAGAATCATCTTGGGAAAAGACAGGGTTTCTATGGCAACCAAGGCTGGTCCTCATATTTGTGCGTATAGTGTCGTGTGTGTGAGCAAACAGAACACGGGCTTCTGGGAGTCGACCTTCAATAAAAGCTTGTAAACAAAGGATTATTCTATATGGCGCCATCAATGGTGAGAGTGATTCACAAACCTGTGAAGCAATAGATGTTTGACAGAATCTCGGTTTCATTCACAGACTGTCGCTCCCTCCTTCACATCAGACAAAGGATATCAAAGAATCACATCTTCTCCAAATTGGCACATTTAAAAAAAGATAGAAATAAAATCTCTGTGCTACTTATCAACCGATGGATGACGTGGATACAGCCAATGTTTCCCTATTCATAGTCTTCATAGTCCCAGGTGTTTTCATTGAAGTCTGCCCTTAGAGAGAACACTGACATCTAAGCACATGAAAACAAGGAACAAAACGCTGCTGTGCATGTGAATCACTTGTCATTCCATCATTGACTTTCTTTTTGCAGCATTTTTACAACCAGAAAAAGATATTAATCTAAATCAGATCATTTATTACCAATATTGCCCGTGTTGTGTTGCATACAAGTCTTTTCACATTGATTTGCAATCCTAAACAACAGCTACTGGTGCAGCGGTTTCATATCCTGTTTGGTTTGTTGTTGTCAATAAAACATGACAACAGGACATGGACATGAGCCCCCCCCTGCATTTCATCCATCTATCACAGCAGGCCGTATGGGAGCGGAGTGCGTCAGAGGCATAAAGCTCTGCTCATTAACCCACCGATTCTGACGCACACCCCACAGCCGCTCCATAGCGCTCGTCGCAGCCAACAATGAGACCGCTTTTTTTAATTTATTTTTTTACATGTAGCTAGTTACGATTTACCAGCTACAAATGCATGTGTTCATTTATTAAATCTGCTGTGGCATTATACCTACAACTAACACAGGTCCAGCACTGAACATAGACACTGATTATTCTCAAACCACCCATGTACTCTTTTGAACAACAGATGACTTGGTATATTTACTGGTTGTGATGAAAATATTCAAGAATTAGCTGTATATTTGTGAAAGCTCACACTTTTTTCCCCTTTTTTTTCCATTCCATGCAGTCATCTGTACTTGGTAGCTTGTGTTGGAGATGTTTCGCCTCTCATCCAAGACGCTTCAGCAGCAGCACTAATGAGCCAGAAAATATACCCATGCTGTAGGAGGTGTTTAATTGGTAGTGCTACCACCCATTCTATTCTAAGAAGGTCTCAATAAAACAGATTTTTGTGCCAACAAAGCTTTCTGGATGGAAAAAAACAACAACTACCAAGTATAGATGACTGTTTAAAAACCGTTTAGGTTTATCTGGTCTGATCAAAAAGAAAGCACTGAAACAGTTTATCACTACGAGACAAAATGAATGACATCAGATGGATGGTTAGTCCTGAGCCGCTGCAATGTTTTGTGGCTACTTGAGTAAATGGGGCACAGATGGAGTACACCTTGAATAGTTAGCAGCCAAGATGATACTCCAACAGAAAGATAGAAAAAGGAATTTAGTTGAATCTAAATGTTGTATACTTGCATATTCGTTTTGCATTCAGTGTGTTCAAACAACAACATTTGGTGCATAAAGAACAAAATTAATCTATGACTTGATATGCATGAGATCTAGTTTATAAATGTAGCCTTTGAGAAGCTATTTGGATAAAGCTTTGAGACCCCTGTTCTCATTTATTACAATACAGCACAGCAGTACAAATACAATGCAGAATGATAATACTTGGCTTCAATGGCATCACAAAAGGAAACGTATGAAACAAAACTTCCATATTAAGGTATGTGCGAGTTAGCTTCTCTTTTAATGTTGAAAATAAAAGACAAAGAACAGGATGGTGTAGTGTGTGGTAGGACAAGCACACGAGGGTCATATAACAACACTATTTCCAACAATGAGTTAAAGAGGGGCCAAAAGGTTTACATGTAAGTCAATGGGCACTTCTGGCTTCCGGAAACAATCCCTGTATGCTAGCGACCTTCGACCAGAGCTAGCCAATTAGCTCTCCATCAATGTTATACACTCTATAGGTGGGAGTAGTAAGTATATTTGTAAATGTTACACTATGGATTTTATTCTTCTATAGTAGTCTGTTACTACTTTTACTATTGAAGTAACAATTAATACAGATGTCGAGTATTGAGACTTTTTATTGTGACTGCTTTTAAATGTAAGAAGTTATTTTGACACTGTCACAAGGACTTTCTTTTATATCAGACAAATTGGTAAGCGATGTGTTATTCATTTACCATGTTCTGAAGAAGATGGCAGGATTGGCTATTGAAGCATGTTAAGGTAAATTAATAACATATTGCTTACCTATTTGTCTGATATAGAAGAAACTTAAACAGTGAAGTAACTAGAAGACAAGATGAACACCATTTAGAAAAGAAAAAAAAAGTGACAGCTTCAGAATAATGCAAGGTCCATTTTTCTGTGTTTGACTCTTTGATCTAGCTGTCTCTCTGTCTCTCTTCAGCTCTGCAGATATGACTCAGACAAGGACTGAAAACTTATTTCCTTGGGTGGACTTAAGGCACTCACTTGTGTGTGCCAATAATATAAGGTATGGCTATAGGGACTGGTGGGAAGAGCTGGGTGAATGGCGGCGCAGTAAAAATAATTTGATCTAAGGCCAAATATTGATTCCACCACCAGCAGGTAAAGTTAACAACACACTCATAACTATGGCTCCTTTTAGTTGGTGAGGGTGACGGTGTGGTCTGTACTACAATACATAAACAGTACATCGTTAATTGGTTTTGATAGAAAGGTGAACATGAATATGAGGTCATATGTCATGCCTAATCTTTATAGTTTGATGTATCTTTTTCATTTTCTGGTGGAGTCAGTTTACATGTTGTCCATCCTCTATCAAAATCCTTTTAAAACTGCTATTTTTGATCTATTTTAACCCTGGACTAACCCTGATTCGTCCATATTTAGACATTTTACAGCTCTGTTATAGACCTGGTTTAGATCTGGTGATAGTGAAGAGTCATATTTGGCATAAAGACTTGAGAACCACTAGTCTAAGGTTCTTGTCTGGGAATCGTACGGTTGCAAGTTTGAGTTGAGCCCCATCTGCAGCAACTGTCCTTGTGTCCCATTTAACTCCCATTTAACCATGTCCCCACTCTAAAGTACAACCTTTCCTGGTTTTAGTTTGACGTGCACACACCCTGCAGTTTGGGTTTTCAGGGAGTGGTTGTCAGGTGTCAAACTGACCTCTGGCTGCTCTTGCCTTCACAGCAGCCGCAGCATCAGCAGCTGATCGCTCCACCCACAGGCTCCGTCCTCACAGCTCAAACCGGTCATGGTAGAGGTGTATGAGCCAAACGAGGCATACGTATCAAGTCTGGTAATGAGGCTGGACAGAGCATCAAGAGCGAAGAGGGAGGGGAGGCAACCAATACGTCTGTGCGATGACTCACCCGCGCCTGGATATTTATAGTATCAGAGAGAGGGAGGAGGGTGGAAGAGGAAAAGTGAAGTCAAAGTAAAAAAGACAGCTTGGGAGGCGGCCAGGAGAATCAGGCATCAGGGAGGGAGCGGTGAAGGGACAGACCGCAAAGATACTGCAAAGATCCAAGAAGAGCAGAGGATGAGGATGAGATGAAGCAGATACAAGAGGGGGTAGACTGAGAAGAGTGACAATACTGGGAGAACTGCAAGATGAAACACAAACCAGTAGTGGATAAATCTGGAACCACTGTGACACATACTGAGAGTATATTCGAACACTCAGCATACTGTATGTGTTTATACAAAATGGCCGAATTCATTTATCTTTTTTCTGTTCATATCTTGAGGCGGTTTCCCAATACTCTTATCCAGTTGCGCCTTATATACACATCATGGGTTCATTTAACTATTCGCTTCCTTCCTTTCCTATTTTGCATATGATAACATGCACTGACTATAGACAAAGCCTCGACTTAAAGGCAGACAGGATCAAATCTAGCTCAGTATCTGGAGATGGGCAACTGTCAAAATACTTATTTTTCTATTTGGTTTATGGCTCTGTAATTATTGGGTTTATCCATAAGATATAAAAACTTGCACAAAGTTCAACATCTTCTCTGTCAGCAAATATGAACTAATGTCTGATTATTTTCTCATAAAGCTGCCCAAAATCATGACAGTATTCAAAAACGTGTGCTTAATGTTGGTCAGAAGAAAGGACTTTTAGCCAAAAAGAACATTATGGCAGATTTGGGAATCCAATCACTATCAAGATAAGATAGGGTAAGATAAGATAGTTCTTTATTGATCTCACGATGGAGAAATTCACTTGTTACAACAACTCTTAAGTTAGGATCACACAGGGGGGTGCAAAAAGTCAGGAAAAAAACGTGCCATCAAGAAGAAAGTAAGTTTGCAAAAGCAGGTAATAATGTTACTAAATTAAAAATAAAATGAAAACAGAATGAATGTCTCTTAGTCTATATATGTCTTACTATATAGACATCTCTTATGTACACTGCATAAAAAATAAGATAGAACTCTCGTCAAAAACAGGATCTGCTATACAATATGTGATATGTATAAATATGTATCCAACTATGGATCCAAGTATGAATATATAATAAATAACTGTTGACATTGACATCAAATGATGAACAGTTAAACGTGTAAATATTGTGTTTGGACATTTCCTTCAAAAACAGTCTCTCCCATTGCATTACACTGTAACCTGCCCTCCATGATGGCAACAAATTGTAGAAGGTGAACACAACCTATACTCACACCTTCCTCTCTCCATTCCCAGCTTCCATCAATGTCTCCATCCTCATCACTAGGTGTTACTTTGCAAGACAAAAGATTGAGATTAGACAACAATGTTAACCCGGTGCATGAGCCCTCAAGTGTAATTTTGACCATTGAAGGCGGGGTCCTTTCATGTCTAGGTAAAGGAATAAAGCTATTAGCTGAAATTGTTGATGTTGTTGATAAACTTTGTAGGTCTGTAGAGAGGTCTAGTTAAAGTAAAAATGCGCAAAATGAGGAGAGAGAAATTTTTAAAGTAAAGAATCTAGCTACTCTGCTCCCCTCCTGTGCTCCCATTGGTCAAAGTCATGGCAAAGGGGATTGTCATTAGTTAAGGGACAGACTTTAGAAAAAATATAATTATTTTGTATAATTAACTTTACATCAAAATCCAGGCCCATGCGGTTAATTGTACACATTCTATTAAATGGTTAATACATTTAGACGTCACTTTAATGAAACATTGACCTTAAGGTAAAAATATCTGGAGTATGACAGCAAACAGTCAAATTTCACCATACAAACCTTAGCAGTGCCCAATGCTATGAACGCAACCCAATTAAGCCCAAATCCTCGCATATTAGGGCCGTTCCAGCTGTGAGGGACAAAGACATGACAGGGAGGGTTGGAGAGAGACCACGGACACAAAAATCCTCGCCTGGTTGCCTAGACACTGTACCGCAGAGTGAAGCCATGAGTGATGCCCTGGAGCCTATTATAATATGGGAACATGCACGGCCAGTAATAATGTGAGAGAAGCGGCCTTTAGTTCTGGTGTGAGTAATTAGTTGTTTTGAATACAGCGGCACATGCTTCAGATTCAGAGCCGATCTCTTCATTGAAAGCTCCTGCTCGTAGCGTCAGGCCGTGCGTCACAGGTGCTACACACACACACACACACACACACACACACACACAAGTGCTCAAATCGGTGATGGCGAGCGCGCACGCACACACACCGACACACTCCCTCACTCAAGTGCTGTATTGAAAAAGGGATGACTCAGACAAGCAAAGTGCATTTAGATGTGGCTAGTGTAACAAAAGCAAGGACTTGTAATGACAAGAAAAGGGGGAATGGCCAGGAGAGAGGGAGCTGTAGGTAGGCCACAGCATCCGGGGGAAAGGTGCGCAATAAGCTCAGCGGCCAAATTATTAGGTACACCTGTTCAGGATTCAAAACATCTAATCATCAAATCACATAGCAGTACGGTGGGGGAAAGGGAATAGGTATCCAGTGTTAGATAAACTAGGGCATCTAGAGAATGGTTATGAAAAATATACTACTTCCAGTACAAAGAGAAAATATAGAATTTGGAGCTATCAAAAAGCAGCCAGCTTGGTTTCGGATGATGAAAAGCAGAAATTTGAAATACAATACATCACATCACCATATCAAAAAGCATTTCCATAAGGGCGGACGCATATAAAGATATGAATCACCAATGCTATTTTTATTTGACATTTTGAACAGGTACACATATTTCCTTAGTTCATAGCTGTATTACTGAATTCCCCTGGCATTACTCCAAACGTCTGCCCTTTTCCAAACCGTTGCCGTCACTAACATTCCTATTTTCAATCCATAACCTGGCGCCCAAACCCTACAGCAGCTTCAGTCACCCACAAAAACGCCCAGAAGACACCGTGTTCTTTGGCTACTAATTGGTCCAAAAAAAAAAAGGTGAGATGAAAATGTCATTGATGGAGACACATAGAAACATAGCAACCTGTGCAAAAGGGAAAAAAAAAAAAAAAAAAAAAGGCATGGGGGTTGTTGGGTGGCGTCACCATGGAGATACAAGGTGGGCCTTGACAACCAGCATCATCATCACCATCATCTCCGCCGCCTCAGTGCACAGAGAGGAGCCGTGGGGAGCAGGTATCAGCTTGTGTGTCATCGTAGCCGTCAGTGACACAACCAGGCGAGAAAGCTATTCATTTCCGAACCCGGCGTCCACAGTTGAAAGTTGCGCCACAAATTGGGGAACATATTGTGCTTTCGATTAACTGTTGCGCTGTTGTGCCGATTATAATCTGCGCCTGGAGCCATGATAGACACTATAGCAAGCAGCAGCTGAGGCCCCACTTGTCCAGTGCTACTTCGCAGAGGCGTTAGGAGAAGAAGTTAAACTGTTATTCTGGAAATGAATGAAGTTATACAACCAAATGAGTGTCAAAGGGAAGTCTAATGTTACAAATTTGCTGTGGCAGATTTGCTTAGCGCCTGTCTCTTTACGGTAACCAGTTTTGGGGATGAGGCAGTGTTAATTTAGGATATTGAATGTGCCCCGTGCGGTGGATGCAAATGAGTCCTCAAAAGTGCAAAGCAACGGGAGCATGCAGAGGAGATTAATGTTTGGAATTAGAAGACAAAGGTGAGTGCACTGAAAACAGTGAGAGGGGTTTGTAATTAACGTGAACGTGACTGGAATTAATGACCAGAATCACTAGGTCAAGCTTATCATTTTTTCTCTGATTGTTGGTTAGTTTGTAGTCATGTCACAAAATTTCAAGTCAACCCCTTTTCCAAACTGGTTCTCCATCTGGGAAAACCTAGTCCAATTGGGAAACTTCCAACTTCCAAGACGCAGATGCAGGTAATTGGTATGGCGAAAAAATAAATACAGTTGCAGTCAGTATTTTCTCACAAATAAACAACGTAATACTCGATCTAGTTGGTTGTTCATTAGTAATCTCAGCTGGCTAACAAATGCACAGTTGTTGGCGAAAGAGCTGTTGTACTTTCTGCCAATTAGTCCACTTACATCGTTCGAGACAGGCTTTAATTGAGTAATGTGAAGCAGGAAGTAAAGACAATAAACAACTGGGACTGAGAAAACTTAAACTAATTACTATGATTTGTTCGTTGCTGCAGACCAAGAGGGCACATAAGCACTTAAACATGAAGTGAGACTGTGGATGATTGCACAAAACATGCACCCTTGAGAGGGCTCTGCAAATCGACAAGCGCATCTTCCTCCACAGAATGCAATGGGGAATTCAGAAGCATATAAGAATGCAGGGTGTTGACCGAGTAGACCGCACGCATCAGAGCTCTACAGCACATAAAGGTCACACAAAGGTTTTGTTTTTAATAAACAATAAAGTCTGAGATGCATGGTTTTAACCAATTGTCTCTTCTTGTTCTTCTCGAATTGGGTACAGTCTGTTCCAACACACAAATTGGATGCAGAAGATAGAAATGGCAAGTCATGTGGTAAAGTTTGTGGAGATCACTTCTAACCTGTAAACATGTATAAGCCAATTGTATTCCACAGAACGAGTTGCGTGAGCCAAAGCCCCAAAGCTAAAAGAATGTACAAGAGGAAGAACATGTGAATTATGGTGTAGAATGTGAATGGCAGATGTGTTTGTGTAACCCAGCAAAGTGGCATCAGAAAGATCAGACAAACAAAGTGCATGACACTCTTCTCCATTTTGCAACAAGCCACCCCTCTCAACACATGATAACATATTCTCAGTCATGGGATATGCCAGTTCAGTGAAGCATCATCGGCATGCATCTGGACTGTTTCCATAGTGATGCTACTCAGACTAATAGCATGAAAGTGTATTCCATTACGCAGGATGTGAAAGCCACGTTTAACTGATGGATAGAGCAGCGATGTGTGCTGCTGGCGGTATGAGTTACTACTGTCCCTCAAGGCACAGGCTATTTTCTGAATGGAGCCTCGTGATGTCACGGAGATGCAGCAGTGGGGATACAGAAGTAGCTTCTCCTATCATGTTTGATTTTATTCTATTTTAAGCTTCTGTATTCAGAACAGATTAAAAAAAAACTTCCTAAAAAGGTTTATGAACATAGACAGGACAGACCTTGAATGCAAGCTTACACAAAATTATAAGAAAAAGGCTCAATGTTACTCCTCCACACTTTGCTAGGGACTGTCTGTACGGCAGAATTAAAAACCCCATGTCGATAATTGAGATAGACCATATATAGTTCAGCTTACTATTTTGATTAAAATTCAATTTTACTGTCCATCCCAGGCTTTTCTTAATCTAGTTTATTTTCCAAAAATGTAAAGAAATTAAGTTGTGGACTTCCAAGTCTTTTATATGCACAGATTTGCACATAGAGAACAGAAGTGTGTGTTTATTTATTGGAATAGAAGGGTCACAAATGGGAAGCAGACTAGAGGCAATTTGACACACAATAATGATAGGAAGATCACTTACAGTCAACGGAGAATTTAATTCAGGCTGTTTTGGGGGATTCATGTACTACTTAATAGTATTTGCTGGGGAAAAAAATGTCTTTTGTGTGTCACCTTTTTCTCAGACGTCAAACTGTGCCCCCCTCCTTCACAGGGAGAACCCTTGTATATCTCCCCATCAGTCCATCGTCTGCCCGCTTTCAGCAGACAGGGACTTGTTTACCGTTTCAAACAGAGTTGCTGAACTGCGACAGCAACTCCGAGGTGGTTTAAGTCTGTGAGTCATCGTTGGAGGTTTTTTAACTCTTCAGTGATCGTGATGGGTGGTGCAAATATAAATAGCAGCCTTGGGGGGCAAAAAGATGGAAAAGGAAATAGTCATTCTTAGATAATGGATGTAAGGTAAACACAGATTTTTTTTTCTTACATACTGGGCCATGTATGCCTTTGTTTGGTATTTTTTGTTCTTGTATTTTGTTTTACCTTCCTATTCTCATTACAACAACCCTCAGCCCATTATATTACAAGTTCTTCATATGTCCACAACTAGAATGCCAAACAGCATTATTCATTTTTTGTTACTGAAAGCTGAAAATATTGACAAGACAGCACTGACATCACAGTTCCTGGCCTGAATCCAAATCCCAATACATCCACTACCTGGATACTTATTAAAGGATCTTTCCAGCCAATAGCTCTCCACTGAGGAACAGAAACGCAGAGCTATTTTTAAAAACAGGCTGCGCTTTAGCATACCGTATCCAAGACCTGAATCATTTATATGGATTTCTCCTCCTCCTCCTCTCCTCCTCTTCTTGAGCAAGGCTATTGCGTACGTGCGCTGCGATGACGCGTTGGTCAGGTGTCGCCTCTTATAACGAGGGGAGCTGTCCAAGTGCTGAAAACAGTCGCACCAGAGGAGATGCCATACACTCTCGCTACTGTCTGAGCTCCATTGCCAAAGGTAAGGCACACAGATTATTACACATTTAAGATCAAATACCGTGAATTAGATTGGGTTATACTGTTAACAATAGGCCTAAGGCTTTTATAAACCAACCCAAATACAAGCGTAACAATAGGCTACAAAAAGCAAACGCTAATAAAAAAAAAATACGATCACGGAACGGAAGATGTGAGAATAAACATACTGTTTAGATAAATACTGTAAATTCTGTGGGCTTTATACCTTAGACCATACTGGAGATGGATGTTATTGTTGCCAGTAACAACTCGTGCGTGACTCATCCTTCGCTGTGATGCGTCGTCTCCGCGAAAGGCATGGACAGCCTACAGCTCTCGCGTCAAAACATCATGTCTGATTTTACTTTAAGGTTGGCTCAGAAACAGCAATATGGGACACATCTGGAACGAAATACAGATTTACAGATCGTATCTGCTATCCCCCCAAATTCCCCCAAGCGTCATCTGGGGATTCTTTCATTCACCCTAAAACGAAATGAAGGATAGGCTACAGTAATTGCAACTGCTGGTGCCATCAGGCTTTTGAGAACAGGGTAAAAAATTAAAAAAATGTACTGTTTAAGATAGGCTAGGATATATTTTATGTATAAAACAAGGCCACTAAAACACAACTTCAGATTTCTTACAATGTGTTGTTTGATTTACAGGTAGTCCAAAGCCTATAATGCTGCATATCCACCACATGTTGCCCACGGGGGGAGCGACGCTCCTGTTCTCTGCTCTGCTGCTAGTGAGCGCCGCACAGGCAGCATCTCTCCCCCGCCACTATAGGCTGCGAGGCGGGGATGGTGACGTCCAGCCGGCCCCAGATATGATGAAAGCCCTGGAGTACATCGAAAATCTGAAACAGCGGAACGAGGGCCGTGGGGAGCCCGCGGACTATGATGAAGTAGAGAAGTTCCGCGTCTTACTTCAGCTGGCCTCACAGCAGCAGCAGGACGAAGCAGCACCTGGCCCTCTCCAGAGGCAGGACATCACTGCTGAGCAGCTTATGAAAGCTCTGCTCCGCTCTCTTCAGGGAGAACCGAGAAGCAGCCCACCCACCTCTAGAAACGACCGGCGCGCGCACAGGCACCGCACCAAAGAGACAGAGGCCCCTGCGAGTCCCCCTGTTGATTATAGCAACTCCCCACGGGCGCACAAGAAATACCCCCTAATGTTTGAGGATGAGGAAAATACGGACGCTTCTAAACGGGCCACAGAGGACTTGGATGAGCAGTACACGCCCCAAAGCCTCGCGAACCTGCGATCCATCTTCGATGAACTGGGGCGCATGCCTATGGCGCAGAAGAGAGCCGTGCTGGGCGAAGACGAAGACCAAGAGGAGGACGCACTGAGCCCAAGGAGCCAAGCATATGAGGATGTAGCTGGGGGAGAGGAATGGGTTCCTGTAGAGGAGAGGGAGGAGACCGAGGAGATGGTGAATAACAGCCGCGAGGAAATGGAGCGGGCCACAGATCCGGACAGTGAGGAGGAAGTGGAGGAAGTTCAGCGCAGGGCCGACCAGGAGGAGGCCGATGACGACACTAAACTAGTGGACTATTACCTCCTCAAAGTGTTGGAGATGAGCGACCAGTCACAGAAAAAGAGAGACCTGGAGGGAGAGCAGAAAAAGAGGCTCATCCGTCCCTCCATTGTGGATCCACGCACGGTCAAAGAGCTGTTGGAGCTGTCCCTAAAGCTCCACGTCCCACCACAGGACCTCATCGACAGGTTGCTCACAGAGGAGCTCAGGAAGCTGCACCGCGATCCCCAGGGCTCCACCCGCTTCTCTACCACCGGGCAGACCCCCAAAATCAGATATTACAGCCGCAGACTGCCAGTGAAAAGTAAGACCCAGCCAGAGGATATGGACAGGGAGGATTTCCTAGACATCATCGGAGTGGAGACCATCAGTAACGAGTACCCAGTCATCCAGCGCCCCATGAAAACCTCTCCATCTTCAGACAGGATCGCCTCAATTCCAGCGTTGAGCTCAGGGCCAGTCAAAATCCCAGCCCCGTCTGGACGCAGAGAGAATCTGTTCCTTTCTGAGCTCAACAAAATGCCACTCAAGCGTCAAACTGAAGCAGACGACGAAGACGACGATGTTGAAGACGAGGTGACCACGTACCTGGCGGCCAAAATCCTCACAGAATACCCCAACACCATCAGCAAGAGGGACACTCAGGCGCAGCTGAAGGGACAGTTCCCTTATGAGCTTTACGAGAAAGCCATGAAGAACTATTTCGATCAAAACGAGAAAAGAGCCGTGGCTAAAAGGGAGACCGACGTCACTGCTATTGAGAATGTTAACCCCACAGAGATGCAGAAAGAAGCTATGTCTGACAAGACACAAGCTCCTCAAACAGCCACCGAAGAGGGAGGGAATAAGGAGAAAATTGTGGCAGGAATGTAGATTAAAAGATGGATCAGACGCACGAATTTAAGGGTTTAAGTATTTATACCGTCTTAAAAATAGCCTAAGTTTGGTGGACGTGATCTAGTTTACAGATTTTTATTATAATAACTTTAGCTGGTATTATATCTACCCTAATGAAGAACTATAGCAATTTTACCTTTGTAAAATATATAAATATATCTGAGTCCCTATACTTGCTGCAGGAATGTTCTAGAAACCTTACCAGATTTGAAGGTACAATCTACAGAATAGCTTGGTCTGTGCCTGTCATTGCCAAATCCAAACTCCAATGTATATGAAACCAAAAGTGACGTTGTGGTGTTGTTTACATAAATAGTGTTTGTAAACAGAAAACTGGCCTATATTTTCCAAATGTAACCCACAGAGTAATGATAATATTTTTCATGTAGGCTTGTCAAGGGTATGTATTCAGTGGTGAAAATGCTGCCTGGGCGTTTCGAACAAAAGCTATTGTGACTCTACCCTTCTGAGGCGACACTTGTACAAAAATGGATCTTGATTTGAGTAAGCCTATACATACATCGGGTTGAGAACAAATGTCGTATTCAGGGTTAGTGAAGTTATTGTCATGAATTTCTGAGTGTGATGATGAGACCGTCGCCTGCCTTCCAACCCTTTCATACTGCATATTGTTGGCCTAACAGTGGTTGTGCTCTGTACGCTCATTTTTAAACCATTTTGTACATGTTCAATAATGTGTAATGAATCACAGAATAAAGCATCAGCGGTATTATTTTTCTCCTTGCTGTGTTCAGTCGCCTTATTAAAACAGGTAGTAAAAGGTCAGGTGAATGAAAAATAAAAAGTCATAGCATGTTTGTATCAAAAGTTTAATTTTTTTTTTTGCTCCTATAAGTGAGAAATTGCACATTTACATTTTAAAAATCCCCCACTACTAAATTGTGGGGGACCACACACACACGCTACCTCTACATTATACTTCAAAACAGCAAATCATTATGGTTAGAAATATCAGAAAACCTTGCTTCCAGATTGCTCAATTTATATGGTTTAGTAAATTCATCTTCATAAATAGCCTAATTCTTGTTTAATCAAAGTGTAAATCTAAATGCACTTCACCTTAAAGTCCCTGATCGTGTCATTTCAAAGCAAACATGCTCTCAGTAAAAACATTTAAGAAAAAAAACATTCAAACTTGATAAAGCAGTGTTTTAGAGTAGACACAAACAACCTTGCTTTTTTTTCCTTCAAAAAATAGCATCACTTGCCAAATATACACTCGTACAGTACAGTAAACTCCTCATATAGTAAAGTCCATGGGTTCCGTGGGTTAGAATGCCGGCTTGCTCATATACTCCTCCATGGTCTGAGGAAAGGCATGAAAGAGAAGGCAGACAGGTGATTGCCACATATTCACACGACAATAAATATTCACCATAAGCACTACACCACACACCACCTGCTATAAAGTGCTGAGAACACACTAGAAAACACACTAACACAAGCAGAGCATCTAACCTTTCTGTCCATATTCACGGTCATCCAAACAGCTCCACCTCATACCACTCATTGTTGTCATCCTGAAGTGATAATGGTCAAAGTGAATGGAGGGCTACACTGCATAAAGCACCTCAGCTCTAAAGTGTTAGTGAGCCTTATTCACAGGAAGCAAAACACAAAGCACCAGGTTTCTTACACTACACTGTACCACACACATACACACACTACATAAAGGGGCTACACCTACAACATGATCAAGGGGCGGAAACCGTCTACACTCGCCGTACAGTGGGTTCAAACTGTTTTCAGACCCATTTTAATAACTTTGATTTTACTCTGTAGCAGTCTGATACAAAAATAATACACATCTTGGAGGTGAGGTGGTTGAGTGGTGGACCTAACTGTGGGGTTTGTATGTTCTCCTGATGTCCGGTTGGGTTTACTCTGGGTACTCTAGTTTCCCCAGAGAAAGCCTAAACCTTCGGGTAATTATGACCAAGATGCTGGCTCAAGATCTGGAGATGGGTTCCTGGGCAGTGGGCACCGTACGGTTGTCGCTTATGGCACCGGACAGGTTGCCCTGGGGCACTGGTTGCAGGATGGGTTCAAAGCAGGGTACACATTTTATTATGGGAACAATAACTATAAATTCACAAAGAAAGAAAATAAAACAAAATCTATTGCTTACACTGACTACCCTACAATAACAAATGCAAACTTGAAAAAAATTGAAAAATATAAGGGAAGGGAATCCTATTGGCAGAAGTTTTCAACCAGTGGTCCGTGGCCCCCTGGTGGTCCGTGGCAGTACTGCTGGTGGTCCGTGACTTGCTATCCAGTTTAATTACTAAAAATACACAGCTGCAAGTTGATATATCTCTTAATAATTCTACTTTTGTTATTTTAAACATTTGAGAACACAAAGCATTGTAAAATAAAGTATATAGCCCTCTTTTATACAAAATGAAATAGGCCCATATTGCACACACGCACACACAGTGGGCCGCAGACTACTGCTTAGTCTGAATGGTGGTCCCTGGGGCAGAACCAGTTGAAAACCCCTGCTATTTGTAGAGGTTTTGCAAAAGACAAAGTACACATTTACATCAACACCACACAGGTCACCCCCTCACTTGGTTTCCCATGCAGGCACTGACCAGGCCCATCCCTGATAAGCTTCTGATCTCACACAAGAAGGTGATATGGCTATTTATGGTGTTCATTGTCCATGATACAGAAAGGTACAGCCTTGTACTGTATAATTCTATGCATGTGATTTTTAAAGATAAAAAAAAGAAAAATATACCAGACTCCTACATAAGATGGGAATAAATAGGGTATGAATTCTTGAACCCACTATATATCAGACTCCTACATAAGATGGGAATAAATAGGGTATGAATTCTTGAACCCACTATAAGCCAGAGGGAGGGAGAGATGCACTGAGACAGAGAGCAGAGGCAAAACAGCAGCTACAAACCACAGGCCTTTAGCTACAAGGAGGCGAAGACGCAGACACCAGGGAGTGAACAGCACCATTGTTAATTGATCTCATTACGCCACTTGTTTGCTTCGATGTTTACATGCCACACACAAAGTAAAACTAGTCAATAACGGACAACTTGACTGAGGAGGGCAATGAGGACCCTGTTACAAATGACTGATCCCCACAGTCATTATCTTCAGACAGGTACAAACTATATTGAATTACAACACACACCCCACCTTCAAAATGATTGGACACGATGTACGCACTTTCTGTGACACTGCTTGAGCACACATTTGGGTCAAGTGGTTTTCAGTGTAGGCTGAATAGGTAAATTCTCCACACAAAAAGCTCTTTATGTAATAACAGTTGCAAGTTTCACTGACTGATATTTATCACAGCAGCACAGTAGCTTGTTTTCAAAAGCATAAAAGCACATCTACATCCTTTAGTTCAGGATAAAGCAACATATGGTTTCAGAAGCACGAGGCTCAGCCCTGCCATTTTGGCTCTGACTAGTTTCAGATAGCCTGTCAGAATTCTGGTTTTGACAATTTGGACATGCTTGAGCCCTGGTCTAATCTACAGTAATTACTTATCTTTGTACTGGTTTAGACACTATTTTACATTTTATTGTATCTTTGTAGTGAATTAGCTCTTTGGATCAAAATGTTGCATATCCCTGCTTTAGTTGCTTCCATTTAGATAATTTAGATTACACATTATATATTTGTCTGTTTCCTGTTTAAACTCAACTTTTACAGTGTCTCAACCATTTTGGATTTGGGGTTGTACATTGCTGATCAGAGAACACCACCCAAGTTTCGAGTTGACTCACCTCCTGTAACATATCCGAGTTATCGATGCAGCGGTTTATGGTCTGTTTGGATGTTTCCTGGATTTCTCCACCCATTAGAAATTCATCAAGGATAAAATAGGCTTTCTCAAAGTTAAATATTATGTCCAGCTCACATACCTGAGAGGAGGCAATATTAATGCATTAGATACTTCCCATGTCCCAACTTTGACATTTCATATAGTTGTGTTAATGTAGTTGGTTTGGGATGTACTGGCAGCAAATCACTAAATAAACTGTACAGTAGGTGAATTTTCAGTAATTAATG
The DNA here is from genome assembly GCA_900303255.1 of Lesueurigobius sanzi. NCBI lineage: Eukaryota > Metazoa > Chordata > Actinopteri > Gobiiformes > Gobiidae > Lesueurigobius > Lesueurigobius sanzi. The sequence continues at coordinate 11,460 of OMNZ01099105.1, read as the reverse complement.
ATTACCAACAGAGGACAGACTAGCAGGTCTCACAATCAATGCATAGTTCAAACAGATGAAGTTGGTGGATAGCTATTAAACCATTTTTGTTTTTTGCTGTTAGGGAGTTTCTTAGGAAATCGGATAATCTATGACCTAAAGTATTATGTTGCGGGAGCACAGAGATCCTACAATAAAAAAAAGCTTTATTGACATTATTTTTCAAAAATATTTGGCACCTTGTTTTTGTTGTACCCGTTTTTAACACTTAATGACAGAATCTGTAGTATATTATTAATAATTATACAATTTATGACTCACTCATGATCTTAAAACATTAAACACTTCCTGTTAAGGAAGAAGGTAAATAAATAAAAGTGTAATACATTGCCAAAGTATTTGTCCAGCAGCTCCACATAGCGATGGATGACTTCAAGAGCGAGCAGCTCATTCTCTTCGCTTTCCACACCCAAGCAGAAATACAAGCTGGCATACCTTTAAGTGAGAACATATTAAATAGCTAATGCACTGTTCTTGGTAAGGTGAGAGCATGAAAGAATCAGAAAGTATCCCCAAACTGGGGATAACCTACCGCTTATAAATAATCTTCAAGTCTTTCCAGTGCAGGAAGTTACATGTCCGTGGTTGGCGTGCCAAAACCATGGTCGTCATATCCCTGATAATCTTTTTCTTCTCTCGCTCAGACAGAGGTGTATACCATTTCTGGAGACGGAGTTTCCCTTGACGACTGAAGAGTAGCAGGAAACGCATCTATCAAAACAGGAGGAAGAAGCAGGGTTAAATGGGGTTAAATGCAATGTACCTAAAAAACATAATTAACCGGCTGTACAACCTCAAACCAAGGTGAGATGAGCCAGCCACATGAGCATCGGTAAGAAATCAGAGGAAAAAGTGGTCCCCCAGTGCTGACAGGTTTACGGATGTTATTAGTATCTGACAAATGGTACCTCACATAAATCACACTCAGTTTTTGTGGCTTTAAGAGGTCACAAAACATTTCCTCCTGAGTTATAAACACTACTTTTAGAAACTGAGGATTGGGAGCATTACATTCAGAAATGCTTTGGGATAAGTTACTTGTTAGTTAATCATTAAACCTCAAAGATATAATAGTTTGAAGTATGCCTTGCTGAATAATACATTTTTTCTTTTTTTTTTCTTTTAAGGAATGCACACTGCCAGCAACGCATTCAGTGTGTTCCAGCTGACATGGGCTACAGCTGCATGTCTATAATGAAACATATTGGTAGTTAATGCCAATATATTATTTCTGTTAGCTTATTCTGGTCAGTGGGTCTGAGTGAGAAGCATGCCACCAAGAGCCACTGGAACCCGGAAAGTGACGAAACCTGTTTTACTGGTGAAAACAAACGCCTTCTCTCTCTCCCCCATAGTTTCACTCGTAAAAAAAACAACATCACACACAAAACACAGAGGCAATGAAATATTATAATAAATCAAACGTTATTCTGAATATTTTTAGACGGAAACATACAGAGGTGTATTAAATTACGTGATGGTAAATGTAGCCTACGTTCAGCTTAGCTTTAGCTACTGATCAACAGGTGCAACAACAGGTGAATGACCGAGGTAGCATTATATACAAGGGAAAGCCCATAGAAACACTTACCATTTTGGCGCAGGCAAAATAAACGAAAACGTGGCGGGAAATTAACAAAAAATATATAATAAAACCCTCACAAAGGGTCGAATAAATGAACTGAAAGCATATCTGTCCGTCGTCCACTACGCTCGGTGAGAAAGTTCCTAAACTCCGCCCTGCTGCAGCTGTACGAGCAGGAAACTACATCAAACAAACCTCCGCTTTGCATCAGGCTACATTAATGCTACAGATTTATTCAGTTCCTGATCATTTGAGTATATTGCAGACGCAAGACTCGCGTAAAAGCATCTAATAAACTATAGCCTTTTCTTTTCATTCACGTCTTTCACGCTGTGTGGATGCAGTTGTTGAGCGTCAGCAGTAGAGGGCAGCACTGAGATAGTCTTCTCCATCCTCCCCCATTGACAAACTACTCATCTGTCCAGAGGCAGTCAACGAGATAATCTGGAACTGTTTTTGGCAAGGATTTCCTCCAAATAATGTCTCTGTATCGCAATGCGGTGTGGTTTCTCAATGGCATTCAACAGTACACAAGGTCAGTACATATTTTCAACTTGACTAAAATGCAATAAGATCATAGCCTAACCTTTAAGCATTGATAATTTGAGATTTAGACGAAGAAACATTTGTTTTTATGTAGAAAAACAGATGTTTTTCAATATTAGGTGAAAAAAAAAATTCTACCTATTATCAATAGAATATTTGTTTCAATATCAAATTGATATTAATCTATTTTAACTGTATGTTTTACCACACTCATTGTACATGCTACATTGTGATTGACACTGACTATCACATAAGGCTCTCTATGGCCATGACATTGACATTTGGATAAACAGATTGAAATCTAAATGATGACTAATACAAAGTGAATAGACTTTTTCCCCTTCCAATTTAAAGAAAGGGGTACCAGGCAGCTTCAAGGAATTTTGATTCGCATGACCTGGAAGTATCGGTTGTGGGAAGATCTTTTATGGTCACTGGAGCCAACAGTGGTATTGGGAGAGAGACTGCAATGGCTATAGCCAAGAAAGGTGCTCAATAAAAAGCTTGCAATATGCAATACTACACAGAACAGTTATACAGCCATTGTATATTTTTTCTTATTGTGTTTGTTTTTAGGTGGGACTGTCCATATGGTCTGCAGAAATGCAGACAAAGCTGAGGAGGCCAGGGCAGATATTATCAGGGAGTCAGGAAACACTGTGAGTGTGCACTGGGCTTGAAGTCTCAGTGACTCTCAATACTTTAAAGATCGAACACTGAGTGTTAATCTGTTGTTTTTTTTTTGTTTGTTTTTTAAAGGAGGTACATGTCCACATTGTAGATATCTCAGAGACACGACAAGTGTGGGAGTTTGCAGAAACCTTCAGAAAGGAGTACACCTCATTAAATGTTTTAGTGAGTATCTAAATAATATCCCATATAAATTGTGATCTATGATACTAATACAATCTACAGTAGCAGCAGCATAAAATATTATTATATATATACATATATATATGTTATTTGGTAGATAAACAATGCAGGGTGCATGTTGAACAAGAGAGAGCTCAATGCTGATGGACTGGAGAAAAGTTTTGCCACCAACACAATGGGTGAGATTGAACTCAGATGTCCACTGACTGTTGAGGTCCTGACTTCTTTGATCTTTGAAGTGTGATCTTTGTATTATATCCAGGAGTATATGTTCTCACTCGCACACTCATACCCCTTCTGCAGAAGAGCAGGGACCCAAGGGTGGTATGGTCAGACAATCATTCGTGCAGCGCAACACAATGACTCTATTGTCCATTCATGTGTGGCTAAGCATACTGCTCTGCTTCTGCACACTTGTTAGATCACTGTGTCCTCCGGGGGTATGCTTGTTCAGAACCTCAAAGGTGATGACTTACAGTCAGAGAACGGTCACTTTGATGGAGTTATGGTCTACGCCCAAAATAAGGTACAAAACAAATTCTATTGCTGATTGTCATGAGGCAAGCTTTTATTTTTTTTTTTAACTTTCAGAGACAGCAGGTGGTGCTAACGAGGCAGTGGGCCAAAGCTAACCCCATCATACACTTCTCTGTGATGCATCCAGGCTGGGTGGATAATCCAGGTAACATCAGACACAAGTGTTGTTACAAAACTATTGTGAAAAATTGTTAAATGTTTGTTATTAGCTGTGTCCACTTCAATGCCGGAGTTCCACAGAATGATGGAGGGCAGACTGCGCACTATGGAGCAGGGAGCTGACACCGTTGTATGGTTGGCTTTGTGCCGAGCTGCTTCGAGGACCCGTAGTGGGCAGTTCTTTCAAGGTGTTAGTCTAAATCATTTCAACATAATGTTCTGTGAGGGTACATTAATTTGTCAACACTGTCTGCAGACCGGAAACCAGTACCTGTCCATTTGCCTCTGGCTTGGACTCGCAGCTCTTCTGAGGATGTTCAGAGTTTCATGGCACAATTGGAAGCTCTGGCCAATGCTATACAATCAAGACAGCCAGATATACCTCCCGGAAGTTCCACCGATCTCAACAACCCTGTGTTTGTTTGAATTGACAAGCTACTGCATTGTGTCCCAATTTCATTTTCTAATATTTTAATACTTTGCTCCTAACTTTTAAATCCAATATTAAGGTTCATGATAACCTAGGTGTGCTATATGATTTGAACAAAGTAAGTGAACAGATTCAAATTATGAAAATGTAAATAAATTATTGCTTTTCAAGCCTTTTGGACAGTCATTGTTTGCCTGGAATACTCAGTCTGCAAATAACGCCTTACCTTATTACCTTATTTGCACCTTACATTCAACAAAGCAGTACTACAGTACTTTTTTCCAGAAAATACCCTGAAAAGTCAAATGACTAGATGGACGAACAGTTAGTATCTAATTAGACAGTGGAAACAGGGAACCTTGTCTACTGAAAGGGCTAGTAGCAAATTGCATTAGTAACAAAGGAAGTTCAAAAATGAATTGGAGCACCAGCTACATTCATGACAATCCATGTATGTAATTTTTAATAACTGTATTTATTATTATGGAAACAAAAAACTAATGTGGTTCATTCACATTCCCCTAAAGACGTCTCAATAACTTTGATCTCCATTAGGGTAAACAGTGAAAAACTTGATAAAACCACATTAAAATTCACAGGGAAGACTCAATTAAAAATCATAAGGGGAGATTTCTGATGCCAGTTTATTCCTCATTCAAGTGTTTTTGCTGTGTTTAAAAGTTGACGAACCATGTCAGAATTTGTCTTCAAAGAAATCTTCCAGTCCATGAAAAACAGCAGTCCAAATAAAGCGATCCCCATTTCCAGTCTCTTACCTCCACTCATCAGTAAAAGTCTCTATGCAACATAGGTGTATACTTTCCGGTCCTCTGGTGTTCTTGCCAAGTATTCTCTTTCTATAAGTCCTTCAATACGCTTTTTTATAACCACAGGACTGGGGAGAAAACGTGCTCGGAGCTGCTGAGTCACCTGTTGACAGCCACACAATACAGTGAGCAACAAGTCTTAATTAAAATTGGTCATCAATGTTAAGCAATAATGTTGTTTCTTACTTCTGCAACCAAAACATTATGCTGCATCTTCTTTCGCGACTTCATAATTCGAACAATGGCAGCTTCAATTTCATGTTTTCTGTCATCGTCCACCTTTTGTCGAGTTTCTTTCCGTTCGGGATCTGATTCTCCTTGTTTAGCAGCGACTGGATCAAAATAGGAATCAATACAATTATGAAACAAAAAAGAACCAGCCAACCAACCCATAACAACAATAAAGAAACAAAAATCATGAAACCGGTTGCGCGTGTGATGTCCGAGTATATTATATAGGAATCTGCGGTTTAATGTGGATGACAGGCGAAATCATAGAAAAATACCTTTGTTTTGTGAGATACCCTGCTACGTGTGGACAAGCCCTAAAAAGTGCACTAGCCCTAAAAAGTGCACTGCAATCTCTCAGTATTGAAATCAAGGTGAATACAAACCTGTTTGGATTTTGACTCTGTGGAGCTTGGAAGTAAACTGATCATTAACTGTAAACACATGGCCATTTTCAATCTCCTTGGACTTGGGCTCCTTGGTGAGAACTCTCTGAGTAGGCTTTCCACAGGCTAAAGATTGTAATGCTCGCACCAGCTCTCGCTCTGGAATATCTGTCTCCTGTTGTATTTCCTATAAACGGACAAAGTGTATATTACCATGTAATTACATTTATAAATGCAGTAAGTTAGACTAATATATAAGAAGTACTACAGTATGGTAGACTCTCTAAGGAAGCTATGTTCTCACCTCAAATGTGCACTTTTCTCTGTTATTGAAAAGCATAAGGATAGTCATCTGGAAGGTGGAGACTTGCAGTATGTGCTTGCGGGTGTTGGTGCCTGTGACCTGGGCACCCCCAACGCCCAATTCTGAACCATCCTCCTGTATATAGTGGACAAAAAAGTTGCTTCACTAAAATAAATAAAATACATTTAAAAAATTGAGGTAGTAAGCTCATGCACCTACCTTCTTAACCGCCCCATAGAAAGTTGCATTTAGGTCTGCCCCACCCATGTGGTGCTGCAGCGTGAGCTGTCTACCACTGTGCTTAGCGAGGTAAAACCTTTAAAAGAGTACACTTCATCAAACCTCTGTTTACAGCTAGATTAAATGAAATCAAAGCATTACCTTCTGAACACTTCAAAAGCATGTCTGGGAGCAGGGGGGATGTTGCATTTGGGAGTTGCCGACTGTGTAGGCCAATAGCCAGTTGTGAGAACTCTTACTATAAGGTCCACTCCACTCAGTGATGCCTAACATGTGTTAGGAAGGGTTAATCTATATCTACACATATCATTCAGATCATTGTGCTGGTCTTTCATCTTACCGATGTGGTCTGAATATGCTGCCTGAATTCATCCATGGTAGTGTTTGAGATGCTCATGTCTCTGAACATTCCTTCCAGTTTTGATGTGAACTGGCAGCCACATTCTGTCTGTAAGACAACAAAAAACACAATAAATACATTCTGTTGTACGACTAAATTAGGTAAAACAATGTTATGTATATATTTTACAATTTTTACCTTTAGCTTAGAAATCATATTCTTTTCAGAGTCATCTGAAACACTCTTGTTGCTCAAAAGCCTCCGACCAAGATGCTGCTTGTAATATCTTTCAAACACATCTTTTTCTTGCATGAACCTAAACAACACCATGGCTTTGTCTAGGATTGATTCCACTTCCTGTTCGGTCAGCTACTCAAGAACCAAAATACACACTGTAAACGATTTGCCAAAAATAATTTAAATCTTTGTTATGATTGGCAAGTAACATACATACCCCTTTAACGCCCTTCTTGAGCTTGTCATCAATAAACAGTGACAAATACTCTGGTGAGCGAGAATTGAGGTTGAGAAAATATTCAAAATCTCCAGCAATAGTTTGTTTGAAGAGTCTGTCATTGTTGAAGGACTCAAGGAGGAAGCGGTCAAACCTTGTCTTCAGATCTAACAAACCCTGTTGGACATAAGGCAAGAAAACAATATTTACAGCCAAGATTTCACAGCTAAAATTTCACATTCTGTTATACAGCTCCAAGTAGAAGATTGTACTATACCTGTATATAGTCCACAGGATTCTTTCCTTCTCCCTCTTCTGACACAAGTGCTTTGCCTTGCTCCCTTAAATATGCACTCATACACTCACACATCGTTTTCAAGCCATTTGGCACACGACTGAATAACTTGTACATGCAAGCCAAGTCTAAAAGGAAGAATGGACACAAGGCAAAAAAAAAACTTTGTGAAAAACAGAACTACAACTCTACATTTTATTTCAATTATGAAAAATCTTATTTCAAATTTACCTTCAGTCTTCCCGTTTTTTAGCATATGTACAAGGCCAGAGTTTTCCATCTCGACAATGGTTTTCATGTGTTTTGAAATTAGTTCTCGCTCAACCACCTTAACGATGGGCTCTTCTGTGGACTTGTCCAAGCAATGCATAACCCTCTCAATCTCCTCATTGATTCTGGCCTCAACTTTCTTTATGTACACACTGGCACTGTTTTCAGCCAAGAACTTTTGGCTCTCCATCTAATTTGTACACAATGTAAAAAAAAATTAAATATATATTTGTGACAAACACATGGAGAAAATGTAGATGAGTCTCAATAAAGCCTCACCTGGAAGAATTCAGCTGACATATCCAAGAATGGGCTTTCAAAGTCCTCCTCATACACAGTTCTTCCATCCAAGCCGAGAATCATCAGCATCTGACAAGCATTCCTTATGGCTCCCCTTTAATATAAAATAAAAACTTATTTTTTATCAAAACATTATGCATCTATGCAGCAAAATTAACATTAAAATAGAATACCTATCAACAACTTCTCCCTTTCTCTCACGTGCAATCATGTCCAGTAATGTCTGTCGGAGATGGTCTCTGATGCATCCGTAGCGTACAACCTGGTCTCTGAATATGATCAGACCAAGGTTGTACACATTCTCAACATTATTCTGCTGAACATAGACTCGGTCCTGGGGAAAATAAATAAATACACATTTAAAAGTTGAATGATATTGATTATTGATTTATAGTGTGCCTGATCTGTTTTTGGCCTACAATATCTATTTATTTCAGGGGTGGGGCTAATAACTAACAGATTAAGTCTGGAGAGGAATTTATTAAAATGCAGATCAGACAACAAACACATTCATTTTCAAGAAACCAATTTCATGCCTGTGCTATTTTTTCCCCCAGCCGCATCATTTTACTCACCATATACATAAGGATGTCTCTAATCATAACCATTGCAGTCTGATGGTCATTCCAGGCTTGATTCAATGTTTGCAGAAAATTGTTATTTAAAGAATTAAGCACATCGTCACGTACCTGCAGACATAATAGATCACATGTATGACAGTTCAATTAAATAAACATTTTACTTAAAATGCCTGTGTGCTCAAAGTATTTACTTTGTTGATGAGATGCTCCGTGACCACCTCCCGCAGACCGGTGTAGAGCTTTTCACCGTGTTTGTGGAGGACCATGGTGTAGGCATTCCTGTACAGCTCCTCGAAACTCAGCCCACTGTTATTCTTCCTCTGGATTTCCTGGATGGCATTTTTGAGAAGGTCCCATATGTTGTTCACATACTTCTCATCCATGGTCATCTAGAGGACATGTTAAAATGTTATGAGCTCAAAGAGCATATTCAGTAAATGCAAAAAGCAAAAAAAACATTAAAAAAAGCATTTAGAATCAAAATACATCAAATCAAATCTCGCTTCACTAGAGTAGCATGTCAGCTATGTTGTTTTCAGAGCTCTCAAGTGGCCATGTCATTCTTAATAAGCATGAATGTTACAAAACAAGGCATAGCATTTTCCTTTTAGTGTAACAGTTTTAGAAGTGATAAAAAGTGAAATTAGATGATACACATAGTATTAGGTCCAAAGATTTTAATCAAACGTCTTTTAAATCCACAAAGTTTTATTTTGTGAAACGGTGACATAACATTTATAGTGTGAATACAGGTGAATATAGGAATATAGGTGAAACAGTGTGAATATAGGTCAAATGTATTTCCTCACAGTGATGGAGATACTGCCACATCCCCAAACTCAATTCACTCTATTCTGACATTAGAAGTTAAATCGTTCATCAACATTAAGGTTATTTCAGGGGTGCCCAAGGTGGGGCCCGCGGGTCGCCAAGGTCTTTCATTTGGCCCACAGGATGGTGATTTGTAAGGAAAATCTACTTTGATTAATTTGTGACTGAATGGACTGTCAAGGGTTACTGAGGACACAGGAACAGCATGTCTTCCCCAATAGCATATATTTAATCATAGATCTGTTTGCATGTGATCTTTCTACATGCAAATTAGAATTGCATTTGGCCCATGCTAATTCTCTTCCATTTTGGCCCTTCATAGTAGTGAAAAACTTTGGGCAGCTATGTACTAACGCAATACCATCAACACTTCAATTGGACAACTGTACGTTGCTTAGCTCTAACTATAGCTATAAAAAAAGTCCATACATTTAGTAAAAGAAGTTGACAGCTTCTATGCAAATACTAAAAATGACATGTCATACATGACGTGGTGACACAAAGCTGCAGAAAGACCAAAGAGGCCTTACGTTGCCATAGAGCTGTGTGGTGCAACTTATCTTGACAAGTAAGTAAGCTAGCACTTCGGGCCTGCTGCTCATGTTAACCAAGCTAAGCTTCATCGACTATAATAACCACGACTACACCTGAACGACCAATTAACTTACATTTGCAGATGGAAACAAGACTGCGACATCCTTAGTCGTACAGTCATGCGTCAAGCCCAAGAGGTTTTAAAACAATGAACACACTACGACAGATAGCTTACTGTTGTTGTTATCGTTTGAGAAGCTAGCTGCTAGCATACACATTATATTTTCAGTGATAGGCACATATTTGAAATTCGACTCTGTAAAGGTTTAATAAATACTCACAGGAAAAGCTCGTATCCTCATCTTGGTGTCTTTCTTGGTGCCGCCTTTTAAGTTGGACATGATTAGTTTAGTACCGTTTCCTAATTACCTTTAGACTACATTAAAATGAGATTACTAGTTTGTCTCTCGCGCCAGAAAAAATGGCAGGATATTTGGTAACGTTCCCGTAAAGATTTGATGCTAGGTCGTCCCGTAATGTTGTTGTTGTCACTCGGTTTCTGCTTTCGGGTTAGAGGCTAGTGTGCTAGTAGCTAGTGAGCACTTATGGCGGATGGGCATGGTTCGACTGCGCAAGGCAGAACTCTCGCGACATTCCTATAATAAACAACCAACCAAACAGGTGCATGCGGGGTGCATGTGCTACAGGTAAAAAGTAAGGCACTTAGTCATATATAAAACCTTTGAAAAGTTATAGTTGACATATTTTTGCCATGCTGACGTGCATGTAATTCACACAGCTGGCCAAACAGAAACGCTTTTTATTTCTTAAACCAAGCACAGTCACCAAATATAAAAATATCCATTTGTCAAATATTTCGTTGATTGGGGCGCTGTTTTGATAAATTGAATGTATTGAATGAACACTGAAAAAAATCTAATTAGAAATAATCAAGCTAAGACGTGAAATGTGAGACAACATTTTGTCCAATAAATCAGACTAGCTTTGCGAGGAAAAACCACGTGTTCATTCTCTTCACGAAATGTGTCTAAAGGACATTTTGTCTAGCAGACCTACATGTTTCAGTGCTTACTTTATTTCTCACTGCCCACTATGGCGATCTGCCTAGATTTATTGTTATGTTTTTGTTATTATTGATTCATATTAAAATATTAATCAATAGTAAGGTGTAACAAGGCCTTAAATTTGGGATTTAGCCTACAAGGAATAAGGTAGAATGCTTGATTTTCTTTTAAGATATGATCTCCGTATTATTAAACTCAACCAGCCAAAATGTCTTGTGAGAAGATTTATTAGCTTGTCCTGATTTACTTGTGTTGTCCAGGGGCAAGCCAGTGCCTGGAAGATCATCCTACAATCAGCACCACGCTGTCTGTGAGAGGTAAAAAGCAGAAATTACTCTTTATCTGTAAATGTATTGCTGCTGTATAATAACGACTTAAGTTATTGTATTCTATTTCCATTATTCACATTACTTCATATCCATCCATGCATGTACCTCTATGGTAGACTCTGCTGCCCTCTTCTGTAGGACTTCATCAACAACGTAAAATTGCTAATTGGCAACAATCAGTTTTACAGATCTACTTTGGAATTAAGATTAAGGTGTTTTGCCTGAAATGTGCATGGTACAGAACACCATTTTAAACACATTTTTTATTAATATTTTTTTAGTGATTA
>OMNZ01099103.1:6052-18483 GCA_900303255.1 Lesueurigobius sanzi | reverse complement strand
TGCCAAAATATAAGTATTATTTTATTAAATACTGTAAAATACCTTTTACCGCGAGACCTCATATGAGCTCTGAGATTTGACGCAGCGCAGCCCTTCGCAAGTAGTGGGCTTTGGCGAGACGGAGAAAACACGGAGACGTTACGGGGCCAGACGGTCACGCTCCGCAGTGGAGGATGTGGGATTTGGCAGTAAGTTCCACTAGCCGATGATGTCAGCTGAAACCCATCTATAGTTTAACAATGAGGTGGAAGGCAGGTACACATCCCGTGCTGGTAACCATGGTAATGGCAGATTTTTCTACTTGGTTTATGAGTAATATCTCTGTATTTCCTGGGCCAATCCACACGAAACAAATACTATCACTATAATACTATACACAAAGTTCAATGTCTTCTCTGTCAGCACATATGAAATAAGCTATAATTATTTTCTCATAAAGGTGTCCAAAAGTGGAGACAGTATTCAAAAACATATGTGTGATGCTGGCCAATAGAAAGCTCTTACAGCAATAAAAATAATATGGCAGGTTTGTGAATCTAATCACTATTAAATAATTACCAAGAACAACATTTGTGAATTTGCTTTTTTTGAAATTTCCTTCAAAAACTGTTTTTCTCCCATAGAGTTGTATTGGCCCTGCCCTCCAACTGAAATAGAATTCTAGAACGTGCAAGTCAAGCTAGCTCCACGAACGCTCCCTTCATTTCCGGTTCCAGGATTAGCATAGCATAGCAATAGCATAGCCTACTTACTAGGGATGCAACGATTCTCGATGTTATATCGAATTGTTTGATACGACTTCTTCGATTCAATGCGCAAATAAGTTCAATACATATCGATCAAAGATTTTCTAATAGTATTTTCAGATGTTTCCGATGTTTCCCCCGTGTGCATTCTCAACTTCTCACTGAGGAGCAGCCGTCTCTGAGCTCGCTGCCTGTGGGAAACGTCTCCCCCTGCTTTATGTGCCTGGGAGGTGGAGAGTACCAACACGTGCGTTAGCTGCTGTGTTTGTAGAGATGAGAAAGAACGATGGCGAGCGAGGAAACTGACAGACCAAAGTTTGAGGACGCGCCACCTTCGCACAGATAAACTGTGTGGCAGCAATCTGGTACCATCACCCGGACAAGCTCTCTGCTGCGAGCGGGACATGCTGATGCTATGCTAATACCAGAACCAGAAATGAAGGTGGCGTTCGTGGAGCTAGTGTTAGCTTGCTTGAACGTATTGCATGGAGTCAATTTATGTATTAAAGGGTCTGAATTGACTTATTGAGGTTTTAACCATAATGATATAATATAACTTGTTATATCAAAAACATACCTAGTGATTCTAAAGAGCCTATAGTTTAGATGTGGTTGGAAGGAAGAAAGTCTTTTGTGGTAACTGTCAACATGCTGATTTTTCGCTGTAATTACTGGGCTTTTACCAATGAATCTAAAACTAGTAAAAAGTTCAATGTCTTCTCTGTTAGCACATAATGAACTAAGGCCAAATTATTTTCTCACAGAGATGTTCACTTGTGGTGATTTTGATCAGCCATTAAATTAATTTGGCAGATTTGTAGATCCAAACACTATCTAATTCAAATGGTCTCTTCTCCAAAGCATTGTATTGGCACCTGCCTTTCATCTGAAATAATGAAATCATCAAATTCTTGAACATGAATGCAGCCTATACTGCATGTTCTGTCAAAACGCCAGCCCACACTCCGATATACACCACACAGAGAATTACATGAAGCTCCTCTGAGCTTTAAGATGAAGACACCTTTGCCAAACTGTGCTGATCCTGTCTGTGATCAAACTCTCTCTTTGCACACATTAGTAGCGTGTTTGCCAGGAGTAATGATTTCCAAAGTTTCATTTTGCTCTGCTGGTCTGATCACAGGTGCAAAAGAAGAAGTGTGTTTATACATAACTCAGGACCTATTCTCAATGCATTATTTTAAGTTATACTACAAAAGATTCCAAAGCTAAGGTGTGTAAAGTTGCTGTAAAAGGCTGAATAAATCATAAGAGAGCCTTGAAAAGACTCATTACTGACCAGTGTTGACACTGACTGTCTTGCACTTTGTTACTGACAGGAAAAATAAGACTTTCTTGCTTGTTGCTTTTTTGGTGATGTGTTTGATTTGTTTAATCAGCCATCAGTAGTGACGTTGGCACAGAAACAACTGGATCAGTGCATCTCTACTGGAAATGCTATTATTTGAAACTCCACAATGAGCCTTTTTATCCAGTCAGCATTGCCTTAATTATAGCTGTTGTAATTTATTTATTTTCTTGTAGTGAATTTCTTTTGCCACAATAGATCTACATTTCTAGTCTTGGTTTATTGCTAATTTCTCTGTAATTCACAAAGTCACAAAGTTCAATGTCTTCTCTGTCAACACATAAAGTACAGTATGAACCAAGGTCTAATTATTTTCTCAGAAATGTGTCCAAAAGTGTTGACAATATTCAAATGCATGTGCATGATGTTGGCCAGTAGAAATTACTTTTGGCCACAAGAATAATATGGCAGGTTTGTGAATCCAATCAGGGTCAAGTATTACATTTGTCAATTTTCTTTTCGAAAATGTATATCAAAAACTGTTTCTCTTCCATAAAGTTGTAGATGTAGAGGGTGCTTCCATCCATAATGCAAAATTTTAAAGTTTGTTGCTTATCTTTCTAAATCCCAGCATTTGGTGATCCTATATATAGAGACTCTGTAACCAAAGTATTTTGAAAATTTAACGATATTTAGGAGCTGAAAATCAGAAAAATGTGTTGTTTTGTTGTAAATTGCCATTAACTGCCATTTTATTATACTTACATATAATAAATCATGTTCTACGTTAATGGGTAAGGCTGTGGATATTAGATACATGTATATGGAAAATAAAAGCTGTAGATACTGTAGAAATGTTTATGGAGGGAAGTCTCACACTCAATGACAAGACTTGGCATGTCTGCAGTACATGGTATTAATGCTCTGCTCTTCCTTTTCCCTTTAATAAATGCATACAACTTACCCCTGTGGTTGTTACATCTTACCCCAGCATGGGGCTTGTTGTACTATTTTGGGTAGGCCAACTTAGCATGAGCCCATGCCTTACACATAAAAATGGGGCATGCAATTGTATCAATACATGCCAGGGACATGTCTGCTTACAGCATCACCACATTTTAGCTCTTTGTAAATATTCCCTGGACACTTTTAGCCCTGGTCTCCCATATAGTGTTATCAATCACTTAATAGGAAAAAATAAATAAAGTAAGGACATTTTCTATTTGTAGTGTTTTACTGAAGAAGCGTGTAACTTACACTGACTAACTGTAATTCAGGGGCAGGGACCTGTGTGGCAAATTCTTTATTTGTATTTTGGTGTGTTCTATCAGTGACTTCAAATGTTGCTGCTGTTCAAATTAACTGAAATGAAATTTACATAACAATTTATGCACACTGTTCAATTGTGTCAATTTTTTACATTAGCACAATATGGAAAAATTCAGGTGGCTTGGGCAAGTCCTAAATATCATTTAATTCTGCTAATAATTTTAATACAGCCTATTTACAGCCTCAAGAACAGAACAGAAGGTTGTGCATTACATTTCTGCCACTTTCATTTTTTAGAGGCACCCTACTGTGCATGCATGGGTTAATCGAGTAAAAAAAATACTACCAAATAAACCACTCAGCACAGTATCCACAGATAGCTAACCATTGAGCGCAAAGCTTCAAGCATTGGTTTAAGGTTTCAAGTCTTAAGTGACTTGTAGAATGACAGGTGCACTTTATGCCATGTTCAACAGCTCTAATGGAGTTTATAGACTTGAACTTTGGTGAAAAATAAACACCACTTGAACTTTGGTGAAAAATAAACACCATTTTAAGGCTACTCCGAGTCCACCCAAAGACAAACCTCCCTTTATTTATAATTTCCCGACAGAAAAGAAAGATCCAGACGGACATAAAAAAATGGATCAAAATTGTAAGTTTCTTGCAAACATTTATTTTGTCAATATGTTGAAACGGGGAACACATAGAGGCTCAGGGGCTGCTCTGTAGCAGTCTGAAATGCTCACAGTCACTTTTCATATCATTTAAAATCGCCAGGAATCTTTGAGAAGATTTTCCAAACAGTGTTGATGTGAAATATAGTGGATGAATTGCCGCAAGTCAAATTAGCATTGATCCTTGCGTCGTAGGTAACTGCTATACGCCGTCAGATCACTTCACTCACGTTAAGTCCATATTAAATAAATAGCCTAAAGAAATACAATAAACATGCCCAAAACAAGGCAATTTTTTCCTGGCTACTATGGCAGTAAAGTGTGCTCTTATATATCCATGAGTGCGCTACAAAGACATTTCATTATGCTCCTACGGTATGTGCTGTAGGTCTTAAAATGTATGACCCACAGCACATACAGCAGATACAGTATACTGTATGTTTCTCTGTATTTCACAGGGTTTACTGTATTCAACATCTTGAATTAAACCTTAAAGTCTGAACTTACTTTGCAGCTCAGTGTTTTCCATTTCAAATCCTGTGTAGGGCCATCACAGTCCAAATCAGAAAAAGTGTGTCACTGTCCTCATTTTACACTATACAATACCGTCTTTAAAATGCCTATTTTTCATACTGTGTTGAAAATATTTTGTGGGCAGTTACTGTGTGACGTCTGGAGCCCATGGACATCACCGAGTCTTGGGTTTGCTCCTCAGAGCTGCTGGGCCAGGTCTTTACTGCAGTTCTTCCATCAGATCAAGTCATTGCAAACATCATTTCTATGGCACATTTAGAACAACTACAGTTGACCAAAGTGTTGAACTAAAAAGCTAAACGTAGCTTAGAACAAGGTAAAACAATTAGAAAGTCCAGTGGTGGATCATGATGGTGTTTCAACTTCTGTCCAATTGACTTTGAGGAGCTGTATTTCCTGAACCCTTACTCTGAATACTCTCAAGTTAAAGCAAAGTATGTACTTTAAGTGTCAATCATGTAGCTGTAGCTTGAAGAACTTTTGCTGAACAGATGAAAGAGCAAAATTCTGGTCACTGTCCAATTATTTATGGACCTGACTGTACAGTATATGGTTGCTATATGTGTGACGTTTCACTCTCATGACTGATTATTGTAGGGAAAATATTGCAATTTTACCATTATTCTCGATTTTTGTAATTAGGAAGAAAATACTGAGAATTTCTCCAAATTTTACAATAAGTACTGCCTTCAAACTTAGGGATTTAGGTCATGGTTAGACCAGATTTAGGCCAGGTTTAGGCCATGTTTAGACCAGGTGTAGGCCAGGTTTAGGCCATGTTTAGGCCATGTTTAGACAAGGTTTAGACAAGGTGTAGGCCAGGTTTAGGCCATGTTTAGACTAGGAAAATATTGCAATTTTACCATTATTCACGATTTTCGGAATTAGGAATAAAATACAGAGAATTTCTCCAAATTTTACAATAAGTACTGCCTACAAACTTGAGATCTAGGTCATGGTTTGACCAGCTTTAGGCCAGGTTTAGACCAGGCATAGGCCAAGTTTAGGCCATGTTTAGACCAGGGTTATATTAGGTTTAGGTGACGTTTAGACCACACTAGACACTGGCCCATGAGAGTCCTAAAATTGTAACGTCTAACATACCGTGAGCTTTTATAATCACAGTAATCATAAAACCGGTTTATCCTGACATCCCTAATGTATACTGTGCACCAACTATACTCTTTTACAGCTAGTGAGCAGGCACGACCAAACACATATTGTTTTGTTTCCGGTTTACCACGGGATCCTGTTGTATTTCTAACGTTACTAGCAGTACCAAGCGTATAAAAAACTACAAGTTCACTACACAAAGAATGTTAATCTCGGGAAAATGGATTTGCGTCAACACATAATAGACAGCACTAATATACTGTATATGCAGTATTCTATATTTTTTTAGAGATCAATCTCCTGACTGTGGTGTGTGAGTTGTGCAGGGTGGAAATTAAGAACAGATTCGTTTCAGCTCATGCATTATTTTAAGGATGCTTTAGTGGAGTTCAAAAAGCTCTTGGCGGGATTATCATCAGCAATAAACGGCCTTCAGTGTGAACATTTATCTCAACACCTTCTGCAGCAGTGTATCAAACTTTGAAATTCGTTATCTTCGTATAGGCCTGGAAGGAGAGGACCGGTGGTGGAGGGGGTGCGGCGTATATATATATGTGTGTGCGGCGGCGGCGGTGGTGGTGTGGAGATGGGGAAGGTTGCCATGGTTACAGCTTTCAGGCATGCAGAGCTGCAACGCGCCGCTCTTTTTCCTTGTTCTGTTTCTGCTGCTGCCTTTTTCCCTCTTCTCACTGCATTGGCGTATAGCGCTGAGATGTTTCGGCACTTTGCACACACGGAGACGAGCCCCGGTCCTAACTTCACCACCTTTGGCCTTGCCCTTCCATGGACTTCTGCACATTTACTGTAGGTCGTTAAACTTGTTGGCACCGGCTTGTCTCCTTCTTCTTCTTCTTCTTCTTCTTCTTCTTCCGCTGTTGTGGTCTTTGTTGCTCTGCTCTCTCGCTCTCTGCTACTACTGCTGCTGCTGCTGCTGCTGTCATCTTCAAATATGTGTGCCGCTTTCTTTCTTTCTTTCTTTCTTTTTTGTCTCTCTCTTCTCCTAAAGCCAGATTTGTGTACTTTTTTTGCGTGCGGCAGGTGCTGGGGGGAGAAGGCGTGGTGGTGAAAGACGAAGGGGTCCAGGATGCGGACGGGTCGGTGTACGCCTTGGACGGCAGGAGGGATGGGGAGCACCAGGAGACCATGGCGGGCTTCGGACAGGTGAGCCCAACCCCCCCACTGTCCCACGAAATATCAAGAGCCAAGGCAAAAGTACTTTCAATTAGCGGTTGTAGCGGGAATAAAAGTGTGATTTTAAATGCATAGGAGGGAAAGGAATGCTTTGATGTTGCCTTCTAGAAATGTAATAGAATTTATTTGTCTTATAACACAGAGGATGTGGCTGGTTTCTCTTAATGTCAAAAGCAAAAATAGTAAACAAAAGCGATCAAAGGTTACCATAAAAACTGCAGATTCAGGCCCTCAGATAAAATATGAGCAGCAGGTCTTCGTCAGGGCTTAAATTGATTGATTGATGACTATTTATTTACATGTTGACTTAGCCATCTAAATACAGGCCTTTTAAGTTCATTCCTCGTGCTGCTCATGTTTTATGGGAGTGCCTGGATCTGCAGTTTTCATGGTATTTTGTCTTGACTGAATGATTGATGATTGAAGTGAATATTACAACAGAACTAAACTTTAAGTACTTGACATCATCAATATTTGGTCATCAAGTTACTCCACACTTGTGATTGGTCGAGTGGTGCCTTGATGCGAAGCGCTTTGATTGTTGGTGGGAAAGCGCTGTATGAACAATTTGGCAATGCTAAAAGCTAGTTAAAAGAGACTGCTGCTGAGATGAAATGCCCTGAAAATGTATCAATAATAGATGGCATTAAGATCAGATGCATGAAAACTGCCTGTATCTTTTGCCCACTCTTCATCCCATTATTCATATATTTTTCAGTCCTTAGTAATGTTATTTTTATTTCTCTTAAATTAAGCTTGTACTGTAGTTCACTGTAAGTTTTCTATCTATCTTTTAGGGAAGAGGGGGGCAAACTAAGCACCAACTAGTAGCTCTTTATTCCGGGCCACAAAACATGACCAATAGGGATGGTCCGCTATGAAAATGTTCTGCCGATATACTGTAGATATCCGATATTTGCCGATATTAATATCAACGTTTAAAAACAATAGCAAGACCTACTCACATGGAGTAACGTTCCTAAATTCATTATTGGAAAAAATGATAATGACTTTGGCTAGTTACAGTGGTTCACTCAGATTTATTTAGAGACTATGATGGCTTTTAGAAATAGATTGTCAAATACAATTGTAGAGTGAAATGCCACTTATGGCTAAATATTTACATAGGTCTATCAGAAAAATGTACTTTAAAGAACAACTAAACACCAAACCAACTTTTTTTTGCTGATACACTGTCTAAATGGGTGTGTAATAGTATTATCTACATGTTCCAGTTAATATTTTGACATTTTCGTGCAAAGCTGCTCAAAAGTGTCCTTTTATGCCTAAAACCGAGTGGCTAACGCCCTCTAGAGGTTGAACTCCTAATATGTATCTATTCCATTTGAATTTTGCGGTTATCTGATGAAGTGGATGTTGTCCCGTGGGTAGAAGTTGACGTCATCAGCTCTGCCACGCCTCATCATCCTCTCTAACGCTGTGGTATCACTGTGGCTCCTCCCCTCCTCCCTCGTAGCCAGTTGGAGTTGGATTAGCGAACACACCTCTTTCACGGCAGATTTCAAATTTTTGGTGTGGGTGGAGTAAGGCTCTGGCACGCCCGTTTAGTCCCTCTTTAAAGGGACTCAACGGAGGTTGTCCATTTTCATACTCGTGACTGCCACCTCTGGCCGTCCGCGTAACTGCAGTCTCCATGTTAAGCTGGTGAATGACTGCTGCCTCGGCCCGAACACGCATCTTTACAGTGACGGTGCAGGCTTATAGCGGCAATTGAGTGGGATAGGTGTGGGCTCACAGTACAGCGCAGGACATTGCTGGAGCATGTAGGGGGTGGAAAATATATTATTTTTAAAATTTTAACTTCCGTAGAGTCCCTTTAATGCTAAGTAATTAACTGGAAAAAATATCTGATTTTTCCATATTGGACCGATACCGATATTTTAAAAATATGCAAATATCGTACGATATATCTGCGGCACTGATATATCGGACAATCCCTACTGACCAAGTCCAATATGTACTCGGTAAAATATATGAACAGCACTGACAAAAATGACCAAAAGGTGCCCACACACTAGAGGATTTAAAATCTTTTGAGACTAAAGATCTGTGCATAGACTACACACACTTAAGTTAAGGTCAGATAAGATAAGATAATACTTCTTATCTGATAATACTTAAGGACAGACATGAGGACACACATACACACACATGAGGGGTCCCACCACAGATCATGCCATGGGAGAAAGATTTATTGAGCCACACCTTCTCAGACTAAATATCTAGCTAAAATCCTCTAGTGTGTGTCCGACTTAAGGCGTAACAGCTTTCACGATGTTGCTTTTGCTTTGTGTATTTAAGTGATTAACATTGGGAATTGTATTTGTTTTAAATGCCCCAGGGCAAGTTCATAAAACCCAATGCATCAAAAAGTTTGCCCAAAGTGGATATTACTCAGTACTAAAGTAAACCAGATACTCACTTAGGTATCGACACTATGCTGTACTTTTAGAATATTTCCCTTCCTTTCCTTAGTGCCCTCTATCAGAATGAAAGACGGAGATCAACTCCTTTATTGTGCAGACCTACATGCTCGAAAAGGTGTGGGAAGTGATGATGATAAAGGAATACTATGTACAGACGGACACTATAGAACCAAAGCACCACTGACATCTATGATGGTCTGAAACTCTTGAAGTGAAAACTTGTTTTAAAATCAAGTGTGAAATGTTAGTATCATGACATGCAGACTATTTACTTTGCATGCAGTATTGCAGTATACCTGAGCAGTGTATTTGGATTGAGTAGGGTTGTTCAATTAATCAGCATGTTTCAATTATTAATTTTATTTAGTGTATCAATAAAACATAGGTTGCAAAATGAAAGGAATACAAAGTTGATCCTCAAAATGGAGTAGGTAGAAGTTCACTGGACTTATAAGAATCCTACCCCACGCAGTTTCAGTTATCGTCATGGGGCTTATGAATCGTCCTGTGGCAGTACGTGCTTCTTGTGAAGAGTTTGGAGGAGTATAATAATATATTTCTGTGTTTAGCGATTCTGCGGTAGGAAGCATTCAATATTTTGCTAAAGATTGGGTTCCTTTTCAAGGTTTGTCTTGTCTATATTTGTGAAACTTGTTATTAAAAGCTATATTTATTAAAGTAGTAGTCCGTAAGATTGCAAAAGGAGGAGCGAGAGACATTTTAAAAGTAAGCAATCTAGCTCCCTGACCCTCCTGATTGGAGCTGAAAGTCCTTCCTTGTTTCCTCACGATCTCTGTTGGTGTGTGGGCCGGCTCAGAGGAAAACTCCTCCCATTGGTCACTGTTTTGGCAACAGAGATTCTGATTAGTTGCCAACATCAGCAAAGGGAGAAAGATCATAATCATTTCAAAATTCAAGCCCAGGTGGTCAGTTGTACACATTGGGGGTCATTTACAAGACAAGGTGCTAACATAGCGAGAGCAAGATGGAAAATCACATATAGTTATTTGTTCGTTCTTGCCCCCAGGTTTTAGAAGCAGCAAGACTGGGGGGAAAATCATTAAAATCATACAAAGATTTTGTATTGTGAACCTTGAGATCAGTTACACTGTGTCCGACCAATTATTCTGAACACTTTATGTTGCAAGAATTTAATCAAAATGTACTTTATGTTCTTTATTCTTCAATAAATTTAAGATAATACATTTATTGAAGCCCTAGCTCAGTTTTTTGAGTAAGTAGATATGTTCACGATTAACTAAAGAGCATTAAGACAGAGAGAGAGAGAAAGAGAGAGAGAGGACTGCACAGACATCAAACCAAGCCTAGAGTATCCCCCATCCTTAGACCCTCCTCCTCAGCAAAGGAAAAACAAAAAAAAAAAAACCTGTCAACATGTTACGACTTACAAACTATCACTTTAATGCAGAAAAATACAATCAAATTGAATACTGAGATCAAACAATATGAGGAATATGAAAAATTGTGATTACATCTGGCCATGCTGCCCTCGGACTGAGCATGTCCAGCGCGCTATGTCATTGTGCACCGTCCTGTTATTCAAACCCTTAACACACTGTATCATAAAGCAGCAGCCTCTCTGATAATACAATTCCCGGTGGCTCCATGTTGAAGTCAAGGAGAAGGTGGTGGTGGTGGTGGTAGTGGATTCTGCCGCAGCCTGCTGTACTCTGCAGACTGTGCAGGGAACATCTGCCACACAGTGAAAAAGACTCCGCTGTCAGACAAGTGAAGCAAGAGCAGGTGCGGGTGAAGCCACTCTCGATGCAATTAGAGGAGAAGGACATCAGTGATATCAGTGATCATGGATTAGTAATTATGTGCCGTGGCTCTAAGGCACTATACCTGTTTTGTTTGTTTTTTGCCGTAGCAGATTATAATTAGTTTTGTCCTTCACTAAATTGCAGAAAAATACCTTTATGTGCTATATTCAGTACGTAGTCATATACGTGCATCACAGAATTACCTTTCAGATTGAGCAGGTGCCAATGCAACTCTGTGGGAGAGAAACAGAGTGAATAGGGCTGCACATTACATCGCCAGGTTATCGTTGTCGCAATAATAATTATTATTATTACTATTACCTGCTATTTTTCTTCTTTGATGGCACTTTTCCTGACTTTTTGCACCCCCCTGTGTGATCCTGTCCTAAGAGCTGTTGTGACAAGTAAATTTCTCCATTGTGAGATCAAGAACTCTTATCTTATATGTGGCGCCACAATGTAGCGCAAAATCACTGAGGTCCGGTGTTCTTAATTGAATTAACTTTTAGTGTTATTATTCCTGATTTAGTATATTTTTAAGACTTGTTTTGACGAGGGGCGGGAACCTCTGGGTGTCTCACTAATCAATATGATACATCATTTACCGGTACTCTGATACAATATTTTTTATTCTCCATTTCATACAATTCGGCCTAGAGTTTATTTTTATTTTATTTAATCTATTTAGTGCATAAGAGATGTTTGTATAGTTTATTTACAGAGAGACGCTAAGAGACTATCTTTATTCTTTATTTTATTATTATTACCTGTTGTTTTGCTGCTCTGATGACACTTTTCCTGACTTTTTGCACGTGTGATCCTGTCCTAAGAGCTGTTGTGACTAGTAAATTTCTCCATTGTGAGATCAATAAAAAACTATCTTATCTTATCTTACTGCGATAATGGATATATTGCACATAATAACAGCGATACATCAATATTTTTAAAGAAACATGAGCGAGTTTTAAGATGTTTTTCAACATTTTTACTTTATAAACAACTACACGCTCCATATTTGTTTATGATTTATATTTGAAGACTTATATATCTCCATCTCCATTTTGAATTTTCTGCTAAATTGTTTTAGATTTTTTGCACCATCCTCTTCAGGTGGCACCAGTATAACTTAAGTTGAATCAGTTTGATCAATAGCAAGTTTCTGATTCACTAAAATAGATCTGGTCTTACAAACACTGCAACGCAAAGAGAAAATAAGTATCATGCCACAAAATATCACGATATATCGGAAAATCAATATATTGTCACAAACCTATAGTTTTGACACAAGTTTTATGGAAGACGCCGTGTTCAAACCATTTAGTAAAACAAATGCGATCTTTATTGCGATATTCAAAACAGAT
>OMNZ01099097.1:8815-26100 GCA_900303255.1 Lesueurigobius sanzi | reverse complement strand
CTAACAAAGCTAACAGAGCTAACAAAGCTAACAAAGCTAACAGAGCTAACAGAGCTCTCTCCTTCCTCTCTCTCTGCTTTCTTTCTCTCTCTCCTTCCTCTCTCTCTGCTTTCTTTCTCTCTCCCCTTCCTCTCTGTCCTTCCTCACTCTCTCTACTCCCTCTCTCCTTCCTCTCCCTCTCTTCTTCCTCTCTCTCTCTCCTTCCTCTGTCTCTCTCCTTTCTCTCTCCCTCTTTCCTTCCTCTCCTTCTCTCTCTCCCCCTCTCTCCTTCATCTCCCTCTCTCTGTCTCTCTCCTTCCTCTCTTCTTCCTCCTCTCCCTCTCCTTCCTGTCTCTCTCATTCATCTCCCTCTCTTCATCCTCTCTCTCTCTCTCCCTCATTTCCCTCTCTTCTTCCTCTCTCTCTCTCCTTCCTCCTCTCTCTCTCCTTCCTCTGTCTCTCTCCTTCATCTCCCTCTCTCTCTCCTTCCTCTCTGTCTCTCTCCTTCCTCTTCTCTCTCTCCTTCCTCTCTCCCTCTCTGTATTCCTTTGGTATTTGAAAAGTAATTGTAATGAGAGTATTTGTACCTGAATACAGTTACTCAAAATGAGTATTCTGAATACGTATTTTAAATACATGTATTTAGTTATTCCCCAACACTGCCTATATGGAAGTTGTAAAGGTTTAGTTACACCCGACGATGATGTTAATTGTGTTTAAAGCTGTCTTTTAAAAGCGTGTGCGAGAGAATCTTTTCCCCTGGTAGATCGTATTTCCTGATGAAGATGCTTCCAGCACATAACGCTGCTGGAGTGATGAGTCATGTTGCTTGGCAGGCTGCTAAAACTTTCAGTAAACACAGAGTGCATCACTATCCTGGCCTGTGAACGCGCCGCACATCTGGGTGACCTAGAAAAACGGATTTCTGATGTTTGTGTGAACTGAATAGGTTATGGTCAGGGTCTACTGTCTCACTGATTGGGTTACGGAGGCACCACGGGAAACTGGCGGAGCTACTTTTGTTAAGGATTCACTTATACGCAAACAGCTGGTGACCAATGTGATCTTACCCTCAATCCCGGCATGCAACACTTAACCAATCATGCAACATAATGAAAAGTGTGAGTATTCATGCAGAACATGCGTCTCAATAATGAACAGGAGCATCTCAATACATTTGAATGGCACAGACATTGGAGGATTGGTTTATCAAGTTAATCCCAATTGAAAGAAATGCATTATATGTAATTTTGAACATTATAGTATTCAAATATTAAGATGCACCTGTATTTTTATTACTGGTATTTGCATAAGCCATCTTCATAAATTATTTATTATATACTAACATTTCTAAAGACTTTTATTATCTCTTCATGAGTTTTTATTCATAGACATTCATAGACAAAGGCTTTCTATTTCATCATCTGTACTTTAGTTTGAAGAAACTGAACATTTCGCTCTTAATCCCAGGAGCTTCATCAACAGACTGAGGATGGAGTCGACCAGGTGGGCCTAATAGAGCTTCGGAACTGATATCACCGTGCAATGCATTATGGAAATTTTATCCCCATTTTTCAGGACCACAAAACAATGAAAACACAGCCCATATCCAATATTATTCCCTTAACATGGCAGTCCACTACACAACAGGCCTGAACTCTCCTGAAGTTATTTGTCCACCTAGCTTCCCTTAGTTCTACAGTTACCAGTTTGTTGTTTGGACCGGTAAGATGGCGCCTCAACCACATACACATCAACACAATCTGCTGGCCACGCCCCATTACGTGACATCACATTACAAAGCTCTATTATCAAGTAGTGGGAGGAGCTACCTGTATTGGTCCATCCCTCTCTGTACCATTCAATTCAATTCAAGACATTTAAACCATTTTCCATTTAACCTCAAATCTACTCTAAACTTGCTCTATCTGATCAAAAAGGCTACTTTTCCCTACAGAAACAACTCATGTTGTTGGTTTCAGGTGTAAACACAATTAAAAAAATAAATAAAACATAAAAAAAACATTAAAATACTGCAACGGTCACCAGGTGGGTGCCCAGTAGCCCTTGAGACTTTTTCTAAAGGTGTAAAAACACTTATTTTCTTGCATCTGATTCTTAAAAATACAGTTATTTCTGTTCTTGTGACTCAGTATTAGTTTAAAATCAAGATATTGTGATATAATATGGTCACATCCTATAATTAAACAATGTAGGGTTAAAGGCACTACCTGATTTTTAGTGTTACTCAACTAACTATTGAAGGAGGGAGCAAGTAAATTAAATTGATAGTTGTGGTCCAAACACAATCCTACCTTTCCCAACACATTTTTAAAATCCCAATTCTTCACAGAGATGAGTTTATAAGCATTAATTAATTAATTTCACAAACTGCAGGGTCACTTTTTAGGGTCATAGTCCCAGAAATGCAAGAAAAGTAGCCCGCATACTCATGAAATTGACAAAAATGGTTTATATTTAGATCCACAGTATTATTTCCATAAATGTCAACAATAAACTAAAAGAGGAAAAGACAAGTTTCATTCCTAAAATCAGGTATAGCGCCTTTAAGTCTTTGGGATTTGCTCTTAACTGGTAGCCCTTGAACAATTTAATGTTCTTCAAGTAACCCTCGGCTGAAATAAGGTTGATGACCCCTGATCTAAAGGCTATTTTTCCTCCTTTTTTCATGCTTTCACCCAGAGGGGAATCCATCCTCAGTTTGTTGACAACGCTCCTGGGATAAGGAGCGAAACGTTCAGTTTCTTCAAGCACAAAGCACAGATGATGAAATAGAAAGCCTTTGCCTACGATGGTTAACACCTGTACGATTGAGAACCTACACAGACGCAAAAATCTAATTGTTTACAAGAAATGACACACAAAATAATCTACTTAACAGAACATAGTTTGATTAAATATTACTAGCATGCAACCGGACACCACTAGAGGACGAACCCTTTATCACCAATTATACACCAAGTACATTAGTGTTTGTTGAGACAAGGACTAGAAGTACACTAATGAGACAAAGACATAAAACATGAAGTATGTTTGATCACCTCAATGAGATTCCTGACGTGGGAATTGAGTGTGATCTGCACCGCAGAGACAGACATTGGGAGGGACATGACGAGAACAACATAAAAAAACAAATAATAAAACGACAAAGGTTTGGGGTCCATCTTTGTGTGGCACAAAATGTAATTAACAAAAGCAGAACATCATACAGGAAGTTATTGACGCCGTGTTACTGGGAAGCGTGGCATGCATGCTATGGTCATGCCGCTACAGGGGTGGGGTCTTTACGGTCATGCTTACCAGCTTGAGAGAAAGCTTCATGGGGAGGAAGAGAGAAATGGCGAGGAGCAGGAGAGAAAGACAACAGACAGGTCAAAAACATTCAGAGACAAAAAAAACTGCTAAATCTGGCACTTAATAATAATGTGTGATATTAATGAAAAATGATAGATGCCATGTTGGTTAAAAGACCATTCTCCAGCAAAAGCATGAACAAAGGAATGACAATAAAACTGCAGGAAAGGAAGATAAGAAACACAACAAACGTGATTTATTTTTTTTGAACGCTTCTCCACTTCCTCCTGCAGTCATTACATTTACCTGGAGTGACAGCAGAGGGCGCTACTGGTACGTGTGATATAAGCAAGTCATGGCACTAACGGAGACAAATGGGCTACATACAAGAACATCATTTCTTTCTGCAGAAAGTAATTGAATTAAGGACACACATCCAAGCACCCACATTGAAATGAGGATAGAACAATCAAAGAGCGAGGATACATATTCCATATTGAGAATCTGAAGTGTTGAATACATGGGAATCCTTGATCAGCAACAGTTGGTTGGTGAAACAACTATTAGATCTCAGTGCAGTGCAATGAGCAGCACTTTCTGAATGGTGTTCATCTTGTCTTCTAGTTACTTTACTGTTTAAGTTTCTTCGAGATCACACAAATAGGTGAGCGATGTGTGGTAAATGAATAACACTTTGCTTACCTTTTTGTCTGATATAGAAGACACTTAAAGAGTGAACAGCACTCTTCTATTGCCAGCAGCATCAAAACTCCTATCTATATTATTTTTATTTGTTTATGTAAATACGATCTTGTTCCGGTAAAACGATTGACACATATACACATGTATAGAGTAGCAGGATCTGATATCACCAAGTAATTAAGAGAGTCCAGGGCCAATGTCAAAGTTGTTTACCCAGGACAGCCAGCCAATCAGGGGTCAGTTGTGCTAGATAGTCGGCTCGGGAGGGACGGTCTGCTTTGAAAACTTGAGATGTCATGACAAAAATTAAGTTTAGGAACAGGGAAATCTTTAAGGTTAGGGTTAGGGCTAGGTTTAGGTCTATTTTCAGCCAAAATTACAGCAGACCCTGTTCCTAAACTTAATTTTTGTCATGACACCAAGTTCTCACCCCTGATTGGCTGGCTGTAACATTGGTCCTGGGCAAACAACTTTGACATTGGCCCTGGACTCTTAATTACTTGGTGATATCAGATCGTGCGTATAGAGTATGGGGCAGACAATACACAAATATAGCTTGAGTGTGGGCAACAGCACAAAGAACATGTCTTAAAAGGGACAAATCCAGGGTGCTGTTGGCTGATTTACAGTCGTAGTGAAGCTGTGTTGACCATAGCAGAGTTACAAAACACCATGAGCCAAATGGCATCACTGGTAGAAGGACACAGGGCTGATTAATATTCTAGATGGAAAGGGCCCCCACAGTGTACTTTGGCTCTTAGATTCTTGTGACACTTTGTGCCTTGACTCCACAGAGTTTTTTACTAGGGAGGCCCTGAGACAGCTGCAGGACACAGTAGGCGACTGGAAACCGTAAGCAGATACACGTGATGTGGGATGAAGTCATCATCATTTTTGATCACTGGTCTGATTTTTCCACGTGTCTGAGCCATGTGATCAATACCAAGACAAACACACTAGCCTCCTCTGTATTTTGAACAATCAGGCTCTTTATAGAAATTAAATGCCACAGAAAAACATTTAAATCATCTTAAACCGATGAGGCCACTGTGTTCTTAGTACTGGCACACAAAGCATTAGACACTCAGACGAATGCATTCCACACTCACTGACCATTGCACGCACTTACAAAGTATTGTCTGGCCTCAAAAGCATATGTCGGTTGGCCCAGAGTCCTCTTCATTAGCTCTTTGTGATAAACAAGCGAACGAGGAGATAGAGGCTGCGGCAGTCATCAGAGAGAACACAGCTTAATCACAACTTAACGCTATAGGAAAACTATATATTCTTAATTTGCACCAACAACAAAGCGACTTATACCTACGGCAACACTTACAGCTGCACATAGACAGTGGTTTCTGATGCTTAAAGGACAGACAGTAAAATGTACTACACAAAAAGAAGGTTCAACGGTTCTCTCTGAGCTTAATATAAAGACAAATGTCTGAGTGTCGTTATATCATTTGAGCCTTGGATAATATTCATTACATACAGTTTTCTTTGTGATTTAGGGGAATACACTGCAAAAACTAATCTAAAAATAGCACAATAAAGGATTCAAATCTACTCGTGAGTGCCTCCATCTTTTTCTTTTTTCTGAATTCATTACGGGACTAACCTTCTGGATCTCGAAGAGCACCAGAGCTTGACATTTTTTACCCACTGAAGCACTCCACTTTTTCTCTGTCTCGTAATCTAAAAAATAAGTTAAATTTTCTTGACATAAGTATGTTTGCCCTTGATTTGAGGTAAGTAAAGGTGGTATCTCACCAGCGGAGACTTCCTGGAGACTTCGAGACTGAAGGGCCCATCTCAACAGCCTGGAGACGAGTTCACAACCTGTGGTAGACTTGAGTCTCCGAGACGTCTCCGCGAAGACTCCTGGAGGGTCTCCAGGGAGTTGCGGGAAATTCAAACATGTTTGAATTTTTTGGAGACTAGTTGGAGACTTTTTCAAGTCTCCATCAGGTCTCTGAGAGGTCTCAATTCAGTTGTGGTTGACACGTCTCCCCGGTCGCGGACAAAATAAGTCTCCGCAAAGTCGCCGCAACTGAATTGAGACCTCTCCGAGACCTGATGGAGACTGGAAAAAATCTCCAACTAGTCTCTGAAAAAATTCCTGCAACTCCCTGGACACCCGGGAGACTTCGCGGAGACTTCGCAGAGACGTCTCCGAGACCAGCAGAGACTTGAGTCTCTGCCAGGTTGCGAACTAGTCTCCAGGCCGGTGAGATAGGCCCTTTAAATGATCTGCCAATGGAACAAGTATTTTTGCACTAAAAATAAGAAAAAGTGTCTAATTTCAAGACAATTTAGATACATTTTCAAATTTTTAGTCCAATGACTTGATTTTTCTTAGTTTATGTGCAAAAATACTTATTCCATTGGCAGATAATTGTACTTACTCAAATCAAGGGCAAATATACTTAAATATATACTATATAGTATGTACTATGTACTATACTTATACTGTATACTCAAGAAAATGTGACCTATATGTAGGTGAGTTTTTCCAGTGTAGTTCTGACTGCAGCTGTTCAGTGGTATGAGCCGTACGGGCATCGCAGCCTGCACTGATTACAAACAAAACAATTACAAGTTCTTTTGTTCCCAGCAGCAGCTTTGAGCAATGAAAACATAAATAATTATTATTTATGATCAAGTAATACTTCGTTAAGGTCAACTTCAATAGAGTGACTCATAGTAGAGTCATACGCAATGCATCTGATTTGACAGTTTGTTTTATCTCTCCCCAAGAGCTGTTTCAGCACTTCCGTTTTCAGAACCATGCACTTCCTGTTCAACATGTCCAACTCTAGAAAAACACACACTTCCCTTTCTGTCCTTCCTCCACAGCCCTGCACTATTGCGCTACATTGTCCCCGCGCTCATTCAGATGTGTATTTGTAGCTAGCACCAATTCAAATCAAAGTAACTGCTGCCCTTTTAAATTGTGAATGTCAACATAAACTACATCTGTGCAAAAAGGGCACGGAAGGAACCAGTGAGTCGCCGCCTATTCCTGAGGTCAGGGTCAGCAGAAGTGTGGCAGGAAGGTGGGCTACGGCATGACCTGGCCTAATTTCACAATGAGATATCACTTTCCTACGGCCAGTGTGTCATCATGAGACCAACATAGGAACTGTTTTAGAAAATGTGGAGGATAAAAATACCCAAACACTTTCAGGTGTTGGATGCAATTTTTCTTCATTAGTCTGCTAGCTGACTTGCTATATGTACAGTTGTGACCAAAAGTTTACATCCCCTGGCAGAATGTCAGGGAATGTATATACGGGCATGACAAGAGCATGGGGCAGTACTCAGTTACATTTACTCAAGTACATGTGAATAACTTTCTGAAGTATTTGATATTTGTATGCTAGTGTTTTTTAAATATCATTACCCTTATTGTAAATAGCCTGCTGTGTTTTGTCTAAAGTCTGCTCCTCTGATTACGACAGGTGTGACTCAGAGCAGAAGCTAACGAGCTTCAGCCCTCAGCTGTGAAAGTCTGATATACACTATCTCTACTCTATATCAAAAAATATATTTCTAAATGTAATCATTTTTAGAAAATGTTGTGTAAGACTTACTGATTTACTGTGCGTAAGAGTCCTCCAGATTTGTTCTTCCAGAAGAACTTTATCAGCTAAGAACTAATTTTGTGAATGCCAAAAAATTCTTAAGTTTCATGAATGAGGCCCCATGATTGGAGCCTCATGAGTTTGTGCTATCGTTCATATTCTATGAAAAATGGGCAAAAGATTAAAAGGGTATGTAAACCTAAAAGGGTATGTAAACTTTTGTCCACAACTGTATACAGTACTATACAGAGTGAGACAGTGATAGAGGCATCTGACTGCTGTAAAAACTCTTTAAAAACAAAATGTGATTTTGGAAGTAGTATACAACAGTGCTTCAGAAAGTGGGGGTTACGAGAACCAAGCTAGGGGTCCCAATAGACCCTTTCACTGCTTACATCATCAGTGACATCAACTGGAGGCAGGGAGTGAGCAAGAGAAATAAGATTAAACTAAAACTAGTGATTATAAGTGTAAAACTGCAGCTAAAAAATTTGGTCCTGTTGTGGCTTAAAGAGGAACGACATTTGAGACGATAAAATAAGGTTTTATCTGAAATTTCCAGCAACAGTTAGACATTTGTTTATCGTTACTATGACAACAGCTACAAAGGAAATATATAGGGATCTAGCTTCCTGCCTCCAGCTAAGAC
This sequence comes from Lesueurigobius sanzi, assembly GCA_900303255.1. Taxonomy (NCBI): domain Eukaryota; kingdom Metazoa; phylum Chordata; class Actinopteri; order Gobiiformes; family Gobiidae; genus Lesueurigobius; species Lesueurigobius sanzi. The sequence goes on along the minus strand of OMNZ01099097.1, from coordinate 17,871 downwards.
CCAAATGTTTACAAACAATGAAAGGGTCTATATAATTTCAAGATTTAAAAAAATAACATTTATAGTGTATTTAATAAACTGTAATTCGTAATAAACAGTGTAGATTTGCAAAATGGGATCAAATAAAAAGCAAACAATGTACATTCTACTAAACCTGCTTTATATTATCTGTATTATTATTATTTAGCTTTTAAGATGGGGGTCGCAGATTGGTCACATGGTCTTTTTTAAGGTCCCGGCATGAACAGTTTGGTAACCCCTGATCCACAATACAGCGGTTTCCATGTTATATTGAAGATAATAAACAGGAACACATGTCACATTTCTCTGGTTTACTCTCCTGATGTTAGTCCTGCTTGAATTTACATTCATCAACACACAACGAAGTGCTACAGGTGGCTAGCCATGCTAACAGTTCACAGCTGACTGTAATAAAGTCAAACTTTCATTCTTGTGCCCCAAAGACAGACTACAGGAGGGTTTTCTATTCCACTCAGATAGCGCCCTAATGTCTTTGTGTTAAAGGGAAGAGGGATGGTGATGAGAGCTCGCTATGGGTTAATATGAGGAATGAAGGAACACCTCGCTGGTGCTGAGAGAGACACTTAGACAATGAGTTGATATTATGTGTGCTACAGAAGCATGCTAGAAGCGAAACAGCAGAACAAACAGTGTATGAGTGAATGCCACTTTTTACAACTATAATTACAAATACTGATTATTAGAGTTGTACAAAATACCATCATATTGTATGTTGCTGCAATGAAGGGAAACAGAAAGTCAGTCCCTTGAACTAATTCTGCACTAAACCAAATTTAGCCCAGTTTTAGACATACATCTACATTAGTCTTGGTTTTGAATAGGGCTGGGTACCGTTCAAATAAATTGGTACCGAAAACAGGTAGCTGGTGGGTCTTGAGACTGCACTGAAGAAAGTGACTTGGTGTTTTGATAAAAACACTAAAAGAAACTGTATTTTATTGAATAAATGACCATTAATGTTCTGTTTTATGGTTCTACCACAAAACTAATAATGAAGCACGAGTATAAATGACTTGATTTCAGTGTTAATTTCGTCGACTAAAATATTTTGTCATAATTTTAGTCAGAGTAATATTTTTTGCTGACTAAAATTAGACTTAAACTAAATTAAAGTTAGTTCATGAGACTAAAACTATGACTAAAATCTTCAGATATTTTCATCGACTAAAAAACGACTAAATAAAAATGAAAAGAAGGGACTAAAATGATCCAAACTTCAGTTTGAAAGAGCCTCATATTCTCCGCCAAAGGAACGGCTCTGTGTTTGTTCATGTGGGAGACACTTCATGAAGCAGAGAATATTATTAAATATGTTTGAAAACAATAATTTAAGTAATATTTCAAAAGACTAAAACTAAATTAAAATTTGCTGCCAAGATTAACACTGCTTGATTTGAGATATTAGTCTTGTTTAGAACAGCTTTGACTAGATTAGACATTTCCTACAGTTATCTAGATCATTGGTTCCCAACTTTTTGGTCTCACGTACCCCTTGGGCCTTTCATTTATACTCCTCCTGCTTCGATGGTTTGTTGACTATTTAGAAAGTGGATGGCTAATGCTCTCAAACTCTCACTCTTTACAGTTAAATACTTTCAAATAGGTTTTCTTTGAACATAATAATCAAAAATACACCCCCTGCTAAACTTTCGTGTCGCCCCAGGGGTCTCCGTACCCCTGGTTGGGAAACACTGATCTGCATTATTTGTCTTATTTCATGACAATTTTTACTGATTCCAAGGTAATCTCGCTTGAATTAGGATAATAAAACTCCCAAAAAGACAAGGCCAAGTAGAAATCTACTGTAAGTCCAAAACACGTTAGAACAAGTAGGTCAAATGAGCCACTAATACTTAACTTGTCAAAACAGCTCAAATTTAGATAAATAAGATGAATTTGGGTCATAGGTATTCACTTTTTTGTGTAGACGACAATAATTTAGTATAGGTATCGGAAAAAATATTGTTCAGGTATCGGTATCGTAAACCAAGTATCGTTAAAGTACTAGTATCGGGGAAAAAAATGAACAATACCCAGTCCTAGTTTTGAACCATTTTAGTCCTTGTTTAGTCCTGTTGTGTTCTGGAATCAAGTCTTATTAGGTGGTGGTATTAAAACTTAAATCAAACTTCAAACGGTCTATGAGTAATTTGATCTCCCCAATAAGTACATTATACTGTATATATTTTTGACACTGTGCCTAATATTAAATTAAACAGCTGTAGCGGTTCACTCATACACTGCTGAAGTTACTACGCAGCTTACACACAGGTGAAGAGAGCCGCTGCACGGGCACAGACACTTACCCCTCGCCTCAGGCTCCGAAGGCAGTGTATTTTAGGTTTGGAGGTCATGAAGTCGTTGAGGCGATGGGACAGGGGCTCCTTGTGCTGCTTGGGAGACTGGGGGTCGTTGGGAACAGCAGAGGATGAGGGCGAGGATGTGGCTGGGGGGGCAGGTGGGGGCTGGCGAGGGGATGTTAACAGGGACATAAGCTAACGATAAGAGAGGGAGCCATGGCGTCGGACAGGAGACGGAGGAGGAGTAAGAGGGAGAACATGGTTGTAAAGTAAAGGAGGCCAAACAACAAAAGGAGACATAGGAGGAAAGGAGGGAACACAAAACGAAATAAATAAGCCTAGTACAAATATCCAACATGTAAATTAATCCCAAACAGAACAAAGGAGACAACTTAAGACAGTTCAAAACAAACTTTAAACGTTGTTATAAAGAAAGAGAGAATGTAATAAGACAAATTATTGTACATTAAAATGGTGCAGAGAGTGAGCAGGTGGCATCAAACCAGTCGAAGCAAGCAGCTGCTACAAAGCACACTGCACCGAAGCGCATGCAGAAATCCGCTGTATAATTGTTGCTTTAAAGTGGACATATCATGCATATAAATCTTATCTTGTCTGTCTGTGTATTGATTATTTACATTTTATAAATTCATTCTGTGAAAATGACACAGTGCTCAAATGTGTCAGGGAGGATTTGGCCTGTGGCGTCCCTACAGGTAACAGGGGGAATCGCATGTTAAAAAATAAACAATTAGCTTGGATTTAAACATGTGGCTAGCAGCGCAACAGAGTTCCTGTGTCCACGCTATGAGACAGAACGGCTCAGAACCATAGAGCGTATAATATTGAAGGAGAGCTAATTGGCTAGCTCTGGTCGAAGCTCGCTAGCATGCAGGGATTGTTTTCGGAAGCCGGAAGTGCGCATTCACTTACATGTAAACTTTTTGGCCCCTCTTTTACCCATTATTGGAAATAGTTTTGTTAATGTGGCCTTCCGGTGCTTGTCTTTCCACGCACTACACCAGTGTTTCTCAATTATTTTTCTGTTACGCCCCCCTTAGGAAGAAGAAAACATTTCGTGCCCCCCTCTCCTCCGCGACTACAGCATCATTTGTCTATAAAATTGTTATTATAAGTACACTTCTGCATAACATTGCAGGATGGATGGAGTCACAGTGAAGCCAAGCGCTGCATATTTCCTCGTCTTACCTTTCGGGAGACTCTCGTTTGTCTCATATTCTCTGTATCTCTCCGCCTTTCTTTTCGTCTCTGTTAAAAAAGCCTGTTCCCTGGAATCACACGCGCCCCCCCTGGCATCGCCCTGTGTCCCCCCAGTCGGGGCCGCCCCACTATTTGAGAAACACTGCACTACACCATCCTGTTCTTTGTCTTTGTCTATTTTCAACATTAAAAGAGAAGCTAACTCGCACATACCTAAATATGGAATTGTTTCCAAAAAACAACATGGCGGCGCTCCAAATGCTAGCATGAATTTGCCTCATTAGCCTGCGCTGGAAACAATGGGGAAAGTCACGTGGGCTACGTTCATCTTTTTTTACGGTCTATGCTCAGAACTGATCCAATATTGGATTATTAAAAATTTAGAACAATGACGTAATTGTACCAGGAAATACAAAACCAAGCGTTGCAGAAGTCAACATGAACGGACCATGGATCTATAATAGTTCCATGGAGAGGACCAAGGCAAACAGGATTCATTCAAAACTGCGTGAATGAAGTGAAATATTGCTCCAGGTCTGTGTTTGACGAGGGAACAGCATTATAACATGGATAAAAGCTTGAAAACGCATGATATTTAGCATGATATGTCTCCTTTAAAGTTATCACATGCAAGTTTGAGGGGGAGTTTACCAGTCGCAAGAACACCAGGGGGTTCAAAATGTAAGCAGTTTCGACCCGCTGCCCTAAAATGCCGTTTGATCAGTTTTTCATTAAGAGAAATCGAAGATACACATGCACAGTGCACACCCACGCCACGGAGAAGCACGACCCAGAAGTCGACCCGAGTGTCAGTGCTGCTCTATGTTAGCTTGCAACCTCAAATTAGAGAGCCCATAGCTTTTCATGTCATACTGCATCAGTGTTTTCCAGCCTTTTCCCCCAACACACCCAACTTACTCACACTTACACTCTGAGCCAACTGAACACCAACAGTGTAATCTGTGCTCCAGAAGCAAATATACCTATTAATCACCAGCATGTTAATCAAGGGGGAATGCTTAACTTCTGCCCAGATGTTAGTACAACTGCCAAGAGTCTGCTCTTAGATTAAAAGTACAAGGGAAACACAATATTAGTGAGTTATCATTATAGAAAATGGCTCCAGTGACAGCAAAGTGGCTGTAACATCTGGCAAAGGGAAGTACAGTATACGGTGGCAAAAATAACAAGACAATGGCCAATCTTAAAAAGTAAGATACTAAAACTAGAAAAAAAAAGCAATTAAAAGCATAAGTTAACTTATCAATATTTACTAAAGCTAATATTATAGAAGAATGTAATCAATTAACAGAACATTTCAAAGCAAAACAGTAAACAACTGTTCTAATTCATTTGGCAGGAAAAATCTTACCTTGTTCTTATTCTTTATAAAAGGCCACAGTTTGCCCTTGGTCTTGCCCGTGGATTTCTCTTTGACCTCTCTGGAGTTGGACAGACTGTTTTCTGACACTGTTCTCTTCATGGCGAATCCGTAGTCTTCAAACTCGACATCCCCCGGAGGCTCAAAGCCAGATTTAAACGACTCCACCACCTGCTTCGAGTCCTGGTGAGAAACAAACAACATGTACAGAAATATTTGAAACAGTCAGGATTTTTGGACAATTATGTGGTTTGCAATGTTGACACAAAAGATCGGGTGATCAAATAAAATATTATATTTCATAGACGCTATTGTATATGTTTATTTTTTCTTAGCAGTTGGGGAAACCAGAGCAAACCTATGCAGACTACTCTCTCACACTCTCTCTCACACTTCTTGCTGTGAGGTGAGAGAAGTAACCACTGCCCCACCGTACTGCTCATTCCTTAAAGTTTGCTCTTGAGACATTCAAGCATCCTGGTTATTAACGGGGATTTTGAGTATCCTGGTTTTGTCATGTCCATGTAAACATGGTTTTGTTGATTATTTAGAAAACTCCTATTTTTCAGTTAAAAGATGCGAAATACTCTCAAACGCTCACTCTTTACAGTTAAATGATTTGAAATTGCTCTTCTTTGAAAAGGACTATCAAAAATACAATTCAGTTTTATCTTGAATTTTATCTGAAATTATTGCAAGTACCCCCTTGCTCTCGTGAACGTACGGGTAACCCTGGTTGGGAAACACTGCTCTACAGTCTGCAGTGCTTCCTTGGATAGTTTTTGTCTATTTGTTTTGAAATTTGGCTAAATATTGTAAGCAACATTGCAAGTGTTTAGCTCCTGACCATATTTGTCAGTAGCCACGCCTCACTCTGGAGCCTAATATCCCTGATACTGTAGCTTCCCATGTAAACAGGGATATGAGTAAAAAGTCATATCCAGAATATTGTCACAACCGGGATATGACTAATAACCACTCACTGAGTGTGTTTACATGTACTCGAGTTCCCTGTCTTTTTTTTAGGGAAGTTTTAACATTTTGGTTTTGTCTCTGATCATATAAACGCAGTTTTCTGGTTATGAGAAACCTGGATATTCTGGCTGGGATTTTCCAACAGTAACCGGGAGATAGCACCATGCATACGCCAATACCTGGTTATGCTCAACTTCCCTTTATGTTGCACATGTGCTGTTCATCGTAAACAAATATGGCAGCGCCGAGTACAAAGCAGTCCTATGTCTGGAGTCAAGAGGAAACCGAGTGTTTTATATCAATGAAACAACTAAAAGTAGTCAATGTTTTAGATGGGAGTTCTGTCGCTGCTGGTTTTCCTACATGCACCGTCGACAGGGAGCGTTTGATGTGGAAAGGAAAAAAAAAAAAAAAACAAGAGGCAAAACAGAAGATGACGAAAAGTGGTGATGGTCCATACAAACTTATGGATGAAAGGCTCAGCCATCGTCCTCTGGCCAACACAGACAAAGGGGTCGATGCTTCGAAGATGAGCACACTCAGGGTACGTTAGGTGTTTGGCTAATAATGCTAATAATAACACTGACACTAAAACTTATTTCAGCGAATCATATTGGTATATTTCTCTATCGATGACAGTATTTTGCTCAAAAATATAATGTATGTGCCTGTGCAGTAACTTGTAGCCTCAATATAAGAAGCCGGGGGACTTCATTTGATCATGTAAACAGGGGATACGAGTTTGCCGGGTTTACAGTGGCATAAACACCATATCCTAAAAACTGCCATAACTGGAATACGGCTAATAACCAGGAAACTTGAGTACATGTAAACACACTTGATTGTTAACTTATGACAAAATACTAAGGCCAGGACATGGAGGAAAAGTAGCATTAATCAAGGATAGTGTCTGTGTGTGTGATAACAGCTGGAGCCTGGCTGCCGCTAAGATAAGGGAGGATGTGCTACAGGAGAGAAGAAAGGCTCTGTAGGAGTGGAAAAGGAGGACCATGTGATATGTTATAATGCTTTGCTGTTGTTTACTGGGCCACTTAGTCACAGGCTGGAGTCATGCTTTTGGAGCCGGGCCATACTCACAGAAAGACACTCTCCACATATGCACTATATCCCCAGGGTTCGTCTTGTTTTTATCACAAAGCGGCGTCTAGCACGTGATTTCTCGATATGTTTTCCCAGTTTCAGATAGAAGCAAGCTACACATGGATATGTCTAGTCATGTGTATGGCAGAATATGTATATGCCTCTAATATTTAAATATTCATTTGGCTTTTATTGGAAAGATGAAGTTCAGAAAACATGATGCGATGGAGAGATAAGAAATATTAATAATAAATAAGGCTGTTAAAGTTAATGCTTTCACTCACGATTAATCAAAAAATAATTAATGGATTAATCATGGATTAATCGCAAATTAATCGCACATGTTTCGACCGAACAAACTCCAAAGAAAGTGGTGTTTGGGAAAGTAACTTTACTTGAGGCATTTGTATAAATCAGTATTTCTCTGATATGTCATTGGGACCTCACCATTGGACGACAAGCCACCACCAAAAAATATATTTAATTTGTTATTTATATTGTAAGATACTAGAATTTTTCACAAACTAAGTATTAAATCAACCTAATGAGCTGAAATCGTAATAAAAATGTATTAGCTTAGTTCAAATTAGCGTTTTTTTATGCCAGGGAAATGTAAATAATTAATCAATAACAACAATAAAATGAACTGCGATTAATGGTGATAAATCAAATTTCAAAAGTGTGATTAATCTGATTAAAATAATGAATCGATTGACAGCACTAATAATAAATTGGCTGAAAAATAATGCTTTTTTAAAAATAAATAAAAAGCGCTGTTCTAGACACAAGCTTTACAATGCATTGTCCAGTCACTCTAACTGGTGGTAGATGGACAGAAGCGATACATTTTCCGGACTTTTTCTCACAGTTTGGCTGGTCCTGCGACTTATATTATTATTATTATTATCTTTATTTGTCAGACTCGAAGTCCATAAAAATTTTTTTAAAAAAATTTTAAAAAAAACTTATACTCAGGTGCGACTTATATATTAATTAACATGTTACGTTAACATACCAGACACCTTTTCAGTTTGCTGTTTATGCTTTGTGTAGCTGAATAACCATCAGTGAGTTACGTTAGCATACCATACACCTATTCAGCCTGTTGTTTTCTATTCTATTGTTATTATTATAATAAGTCTGTCCTTGGTCTCGAGTTTTGTAAAATAAATTTCCCCCTAAAAATGCGACTTATAGTCCAGTACTTAAAGTCCTTATATATGTTTTCTTCTTCTTCATTATGCATTTTTTGGCTGGTGTGACTTATAATCCGGAGAGATTTACAGTCCAGAAAATACGGAAATTCCTGCTCAATCCAGTGAATCCCATCTTCTGTAATTGTTATTTCCCATTTTTGGCATCACGGTTACTGGAGTGAATCACTGGTGAGTGGGCTGAGAATGAGTGAGTATCCCATGTTGGGCACTCACCGTCTTGGGCTCGACGGACTCTGCAGCTTTTGTCATTCCGTCTAAACACTTGTCCACGATGGGCAGCACCTGGCGGTCCACGTCAGCAAACGTCTTCATACACTCTCCTAACTTCTCAATCCTTTTCTCCTCCATGTCTTGAAGTTTCTACATAAAGAAGCAGGAAGAAAATCTGAAAACATGACTAAAAGGGCAGCATTTGTCAGTGGTGGAAGAAGTATTCTTACTTAAGTAAAAGTGCAAATACAGGACCAAAAATGTTCTTCAGTAAAGGTAAAAGTATCTGATAAATATAAAAGTATTCATTGTAAAACGTACTTTATAAGTAAAAAGTAAAAGTATTTAAGAGTTTAATGTGCAGGATTTTTTTTTTTATTTGAATCAAACCAGGTCTAAACGAGTAAACCACTAACTCAGGTCTAAAACTGGACTAAACCTGGACTAAACCTGGACTAAACCAGGTCTAAACCAGGTCTAAACCAGGTCTAAACCAGGTCTAAACCAGGACTAAAGTCTAAACGAGTAGACCACTAACTCAGGTCAAAACCAGGTCTAAACCGGGACTAAACCAGTTCATCAGAGGTTACTTTGAAACCCAATTTTAAA
>OMNZ01099096.1:0-15123 GCA_900303255.1 Lesueurigobius sanzi | reverse complement strand
CTAATATTCAGACAGTGACACTGTCATTGCCCAGTTTTCTTGTTACCCTCTGTGTTACTTTCAGGAAGAGTATGATAAGTACGGGATCAGGATTCGAGTGAAGTTCCACAGCAGCCAACAGCTCCATGAGCTGACAGCTTACCATCAGAGCGGAGGGGAACGCAGCGTCACAACAATGCTCTACCTCATGGCACTACAAGAGCTCAACCGCTGCCCCTTCAGAGTGGTCGATGAGATCAACCAGGTACAGGCCAAAATACACTCACTACATTGTTATTTGTGTTTTTGTTTCAGTGTGTGTGTTCATGTTGTAGGGAATGGATCCAGCAAATGAGAGACGAGTCTTTGACATCGTGGCGCGAACAGCCTGCAAAGAGACCACCTCCCAGTACTTCTTCATTACGCCCAAAGTCAGTTCATGAGACAGTTAAAGGAATGACCCACAAAACACTGTTCTATTTATCTAAATGACTCCCAGCCTTTAGTTACAAATACAGCTTTGTAAAATCAGTAATAAAGTATTGCTTTAGCAGTAGGGATGGGCGATACCAGTGATGAACTTTGAACTCGATCCAATGTTTTTTTTACACAGAACATTGACATGTGCATCGCGCTCACAGAGTTAGGACCTGCACATCAACAGCTGAACAAAACAGTCTTAATGAAACTCCTCTCAGGTTATTAGTAGCCAGTTCCATACACAATATCATTGTGAGTTTTCTATCACTCACCATTGCTATCTGCCTTCAACAGATGAATTATCTTATCTCACATGGTGCAGCTGACATGTCCAGCAAAGTTCTATTCTATTATCTGCATGATCTCTAATGTACAGCTACAGTAAGATCCTGACCTCCACCCAGGCGCGAAGTTAAATCTCATACTTTCATGGTTGGTTTTAGACCACACTTATGCATGTAAATAATGCAGTTATTATTAGCAATATATTGTAACTGGAGCCGGCGCTGTTCATGTGGACGATTAGCTCCATTGGATGGGCGTCTGACTTTAAAGCAAAGGGTTGAAATCACGCTTGTGGCTTGCTTTTTTATTTTTTATTTGACAAAACATAAATTAGCACCTATGCCACGGATATTATCAAATCAAATTCTCATTAATATACAATGAAAATCAACCTAAAGTATATTAATGGGGTAAAAACAAATAAATAAAAACAATCAGCGATCAGCCTGGAATTGAACCCGGACCGACCACGTGAAAGGTAAAATCCCCTGTGTAGGTCCCCTACACCACACATAAGAGCCCTTCACCCCACCTGAGCAATAGCCCTTTAAAACGTCTGTGCACGTCACTGCACAGAACCTCACTCCACATCTTCTCTTGTTGTTGTTAATGTAAAAAAGCTTTCGTTCTTGGCAATGCTTTGTGTTGTGGAGGTGGAGCACATGAGGGAGCAGAGGGCTGGGCAGACACCGGTGCTGCTTGTGTACAGAAGGCAGAAGAAAAAGCCATGTGTATGCGCAGAAAAATATAGAAATATTACAGAGAATATAGTAATATAAATATGAATATATTAGCTTGAGCCACCTGGATCGAAATATTGATCTTTTGGTATCGATCTGCCCATCCCTATTTAACAGTCAGCAAAACTAAGCCTTATTTAGTGATATGCCATCTGCAGGTTTGTGATTACATACATGTATGGATTAGATGCATTGTCTATAAATCAGAATTGCATGTTTATCTATGTATGTTTTAGATGACACATTTTGTGTGTGTGCAGCTGCTTCAGAACCTGGAGTACACAGAGAAGATGACCATCCTGTTCGTTCATAACGGCGCCATGCTTCCTCCAGCCGAGTGGGATGAGAACTCTTATGTCAAACGAGCTCTTGCCAGGAAAGCTAGATCTTAAACTGTTCTATCAGTTCAAATCACAGTTCACTAGTTCAAAAAGTTTACATATTACTTGTTTGCACAATAATTTGAATAAAACATTTATCGTTCTCCATGGAGGTATTTTTTCAAAGAAGCTGATTTATTACGTTTCCAACAGTATGTACTAATATGTACTAACACTGTAACGGTATCTTTTGGCACAAATGTTTACAGGGAGCATAGTAATCTAATAATATTTGAAAAAGAGATATGGTCTTATTGTCATTTCACAGAGCAATTCCAATTGTCCACTCAAGTCCTTAGTGTGTGTTGGTGTACTGCTCCCTGAAGACAGTGCACTGAAGAGACTGCTGCGTGGCTTCAGCGATGCTCAGGGACTTGAGGATCCTAAATCTGGTGATTTTGGGGGTCGCAGCCCGAAATGTGGGGACCCCTGCTGTGCCACAAAGAGATGCAGATAACATGAATAATCACATTATGGGCAAAGGGACCACTCTGGCTCTTCTCAGTTTGTGAAGAAAGTAGAGAGGGTGGCACGGTAGTACAGTGGTTAGCGCTTGTGCTTCACAGCTAGAAGGTCCTGGGTTTGCATGTTCTCGTGTCGGCGTAGGTTTCCTCCGGGTGCTCTGGTTTCCGCTACCACTAAAAACATGTACAATAGATCAGGATGAATGAGTGTTTGTGTGTACCAGTGTGGGACAAATTAGCCCAAGGCTACAATCCGGAGTGGTGTGTTTACATGCATGGTTCTCGTGTGTTCATTAACATGCACTGTCCCAACCAAACAATCAATAAATAAGGGCAATGACCTTTTATTAGTTGGTTATGTTGTGCTTGTGGATCACGATTGATTCTCTGATATATAAGTATATATAAATATTCTCATAGTTTTAAAGAGCTTATTTCATTTTTAAAATAGTTGTGAAGAATTCAAAATAATGCACACATTCGAGTTGGTGAAGATTATTAAGCAGTTCAGTTACCATCTTGTTTCTTCTGTTTTCATACACAAATAAGGCATTTTATGTGCAAAAATTGCCCATATTTTCACTTCAGTGACGAAAACTAAATAGTGGTTTAAATGTATGTTTTTCATTTTGTTGATGTATTAGTTACAAATATTTGTTCAGAGCGGATTGTGGATATTTTGTTTAGTTTTTGAATAAATCAATTTCGCCTTGTTTTTTGGATTCTAAACCCAATAAATCAGGCTAGGAATTAAATATTGAAAAATCCCTCTGAACAAACCTTCAAAATATTATCAAGTACGAGACTGGAAAGTTTGCTACTAAATTAAAGCTACTAAAGCTTTCCCCATCTAATTCAAGGAGAAATGTGTCATAATCAAAAGCCTTATTGTGAAGATTAGGTCATTTCTTTGTTTCCAGGTGAAAGTTTATATATTAAGAGACTAAACTGGTGCAAAACCTGAAAATTAAGAAAATCTGAATTTGCAGTAGTATCTGTAGTGTGTCCCCTTCAAAAGAAAACATTTCCACGCAGGAAATGACATTTCTTTCCTCTCATTTCAACACTTTAACCACTGCTGCCGGATTAAAAAACAAGGTCTAAAATTACAATCACAACTCCAAAAAAATATCTTTATTCATACGTGTATCTCAAACATAGCACTTCTAAGATAAATCATCTTTCCAACACTTTAATGAAGCGTAATATATTTCAGTGCTCAATTATACAAAAATATACAGTCCAATGATAAATTCCTTGATGATTATCTCTTTCCATCTTTGGCCTTCAACAATATGTTCATTACACCTTTCAAGTAAAACATCGATACGCCACAAACAGCCCCTCCGTTCATAATGTCCGTTTGGAAGTTAATTCACTCTCTATGCGTGTTGTGAACTCATCTAAATGTGAACTTTGGTTATATCTCTCGACTTATGGATACAATTAATTGCTGTAGCCCTTTTTGACACCAGTATTTAACAAGTAACAATCCTTATTACAATATAATCCTGAAGAAAAAACAAAAACATGACACTCAAAACGCTCCAAAAAGCAATCGGAACAAGCACAGATGCCAATCAAACCATATCTCTGTAAAAAGTATAAAAGCAAGCCTCTAACTCACCAAGTAAACATTATACACCCATGTATCTACAATCATTCACCCTTCTACTGAATACTTTGTTATGGAGAGACAGATGCATTTGGCCACTTTTATTCATCCACGTAATGTGCAAGGTTAAAACGAATGGACTGCAATATTTATAAATCGACAAAAGTGAGAAAAAAGCTTGAAATGTGCGCGACCCAGTAGTAGTTCATGTTCAGCCGCCGTCAGCTGGATGAAGCGCTTTGTGGCGAAGACCGTTCACCTTTTTAGCTGCAAAGGATCAAATATGTAAATTGGTAAATGTATTAAAGACACTTTTTTGTTATTCTGTGGATTTTTTTTTTTACCTGTGTCCCGCTTCTGGAGTCTGTGTGGAATTTGTACAGTGTATGTTCCTGGTAATCCCGGCTGTCCTGTGTCACCTGAAGAAACATTATTCCCTGTTTAAAACTGTCTCTGGTTATTACGATACATTCCCCAGAGATGCACACCAGCCACAGACCAAGTATCAAGTCTTTTAGCACCAATCCAAGTCCAGTTATAAGTCATAAGTTTCAATATGATTTATCAGGGTTTCCGCAGGGCATTAAAAAGCATTAAAAGTCATTAAATGAATTGTGTCAAAAATAAGGCCTTAAAAGTCACTAAAAAGCATTAAATGGAATTCAAACTGGCATTAAATCAAAAGTTCTTGGAAAATAATGACGTTGCGCAACTAATTTTACAGGATAAGTTTATCAAAAATACAAAAATTAGGATCTAGACTAGAGTTTTGGCAGAAATCATACTGTATTTCTGGTCAAAAGTTGTGGTGTTTGTGGCATTAGAAATGTTGTATTTGGGCATTAAAATGGCATTAAAAAGCATTAAATTTGACTTGCCGCTACTTGAAAATTCAAATTATGATAAAATGGCTTCACATTTACAACTATTAGACAAACGGCGCAAATGGTAGTCGTCTGGAATTAGGAGGGCACCCTGTCGTAGTGTCCTTCACCACCTTGACTCCAGTGTCTGTGAACACTGGTGAATGAATGAGAGTGTGAATGGGCGAGTGGTTCCTTGATGTAAAGCGCTTTGAGCCTAAAGCAGGTGGAAATGTGACCATTGACCAGTGACAAATAATAGAGCCCAAACACGGAACAACATTTGAAATGGGTACATGGCTCCAAGTTGAGTCTCAAGTCTGTAACAACAGCAACTTAAGTCTGAGTCTGAGGTGCCCATCTCTGACATGGCCCAAACACTAACCCCTTACCCTTTTCTCCCCTGGGCCCTGGGTAGCCTCTGTCTCCTCTTGAACCTGGATGTCCTGGAGGCCCTCTGATGGCGCCATGTGCTGTATATGTAAAGAAAGAGGTTTAGTCACAGTCATGCAACATAAGTTCTGGTTTCTGTGCAGAGTTTAAACTGCTTTGCCGGGAGGGAAAGTTCCTATATTTGAAGGCATTTATTTACAGTAATTGGAAATATAGAAGCAGACGTTTTACCCCTGAAGAAGTCCATCAGGTCAGCAGTGATGTTCCCATAGGCGGCCAAGACACGACTGTATCCTGGAGGTCCGGGGGGGCCTGGTGGACCAGGGGGGCCCTGAATAGCTCTAACTTGAGTGCGCTGTGGCCCATCAACAGCATAGTCCTGCAGCAGGCCTTGATCTGACCAAAAGTGGAAGAAAAACTGATGAAGCTTGTCTTTGAGAGCATTATGAGGTTTATGAAGTATTATGAAGTCTCACTCACTCTTGATGTAGTCGGTGACTTTCATGGCGACGTTAGAGTAATCCAGTGTTTCTGTGAGGCCACTGATGTCGATCTCTTTGATCTGACCTTGGTTGCCATAGCGAGAATCCCCCTGAGAGTAGCTATTGCTCTGAGTGTGGCTGCGGATATAACCAGGCTCTCCGCGGTCGCCTTTTTGTCCTCTAGGCCCTTGAGGTCCTATGATGGAGCGGCGAACGGTGTCACCTAGAAAAAGAGTACACTTAAGAAGGAGCTGTTTACAGTAACTTCAGCAGGTGATGAGGTTTGTGCGTACTGGACAGATACTCCTGCACTTCAGCGCGGATGTTCTCTCGAGGAATGCTGCCGCCATAAGAGACAGATCCAGAGTAACCGCCTGGTGGTCCCTGTGGTCCTGGAGGACCAGGTGGTCCTGGCAAACCTCGTACCCCAGACGCTGAAAGAACAATCAAATGGATTTATATGCTTTAGTTAGTACACAGGGTGGGGTAACCACCTCAGTACATTTCTAAAGCCGGGTTTGGGATCTACTAGACATTCCAACTGGACGACAAATGAAAATAATGTTTTGTTTGTTAATTAGTTTTTATACCATTTTTGGTACTGAGTTAGCAGTAGTATCTACAACTTAGACGACAACTTTTTCAAAGGTTTATTTAAAAATAAGAAAAATAAAATAACGCCATTATATAAACAATTGATCAAACTCCCTTCATTAACAAGACCTTAATGTGCTGCACACACATGCTTCCTGCACCATCCACTAAACTTTACCAACAGAGTGACAATGTCCAGGTGGAAGAAAATCTGATTGCATTTGTCTAGTCTTCGAGACTATAAATTTACTCTGGATCTCAAATCCATTTATATTCACTCATCTTCAACAATAGTTAGGCTTTGCATGCAAAAGAAACTAAGGATGACTATTATTGTAGGACCATGAAGGTGCAGTTAATGTGATGATGGCAAAGAGCAACAATACAACCACTGCAGTAGACGCTCAGGAACTTCACGTCCACTCACACATTTTATCACACTCATTACATTGTAATTGAACCCACTACAAGCACCCTCAGATGTGTACAGCTGAAACATGGAACAATGCACACCGTAGATTGATTTGGACTCACTCTGTATGTATCTCTGGACGTCCTCAAAGCTGTAGCTACGGCCTCCTGATCCAAATCCGCTGGAGGTGGACACTCCAGGCGGTCCCTGTGGTCCAGGGGGGCCAGGGAGTCCTGGGACACCAGGTGCGCCTGGGGATCCTTGGTTATTGTGCTGCAGAGCTGTGTTCATCCATGAGCGGAACTCTGAATCTGAGTGAGAAACAAAGCAATAACATCACAGTGCTAACAACATTATGTTTCCAGTTAACAGTTACAGTTCATACTTCTCATCAGTGCAGCGTAATCTATGGTGGCTGTAGTGAAACCAGGGCCAGAACCAGGACCTGGAGGTCCAGCAGGTCCAGGAGGTCCTGGTGATCCTCGTGTTAATCCTCTGTCTGTACATAAGCACATAGTCAGGAGCCAGACAAATAACTTCATCTACAGTATGTGTACAGTATATTTACCAGTTATTATTTTAATGACATATGTGGCTATCTGCTCCACATTGTAACCACCGTAAGAGCCTTCCACTGCGCCCCCTGATGGTCCTGGAGGTCCTTGTGGGCCTGGTGGTCCTATCACATATCTCCTCACATCATCTCCTAAACAGGAGCACAGTGAAGAGACAGTGACACACTGCTCACAGATCATGGGTCTGCTCCATCTTGTACTCACTCTGTAACAATGCGATTAGAGCATTAACTGTCAGAGAGCCCTGACCAGGGGGTCCAGGAGGTCCTGGAGGTCCAGGTACGCCAAGCCTCAAACCAGAACTTGACCCTAAAAGTGCACATTTACAAAATTGGTGAAGTTTAAGGTTATAAAATCACAATTTGTTGTGAAAATGTAAAACCTAGAAACAGAGAATCTTCTACTGAGTAACATACGTTGTAAGTATGCAATAATCCGAGTAGACAGGTCTTCAAGAGAGCCAGAGAAGGATCCAGGAGCACCAGGAGGCCCTGGAGGACCTGGAGGTCCTTGGGAGACAAACTGACTACTACGACCTGAATGAACAGAAAACATCACAATAAAGATCCTAAAAGATCATGATCTGGTGTCTGTCAGGCTTTAATGTAACCAAAAGGTTCTTACTCATGTAATCAGTGATGTACTGCCGCATCTCACTGGAAGATGAGAAGGAGCCAGGCTGTCCGGGTGGTCCTGCAGGTCCTGGAGGACCAGGTGGACCTGAAGTGACTGACACTGAGCCTGATAAAATGTGTGGAGGTTAAACAAGTGAAACAAACATGAGGTAACATTATGTCTGTCAGATTTGAACTGTGCTGATTGGACAGAGGTCACTAACTACCAAACCACACAGTGACCCAAAGAACCGGACACAACATACCTCGTGATGAGCCAGGAACACCAGGTACTCCAGGATCCCCTTAAGCAAGCACATCAGGGTGTCATGACCTTACTAAAATGAACATGATGTGAAGACAGTTTCTGTTCGGTGAAGTTACCTTTGATGCCTTGTGGTCCTTGGCGCCCTGGCGCTCCTGGTGGCCCTGGAGGTCCCTGTACAGTCTGTACTCCGCTGTAAGAAACTGCAAAGGCATTTTAGTTCAGCATCTTTCAGTTTGTAAATTAAAATTCAACATTGTTTTAAGACTGGACTCACCTGTATTCCCTGGTTCACCTGAGAAACAGTGTAAAATATGAAGTTTTAGAAGTGAAGATCAAAAACTATGCTACACATCACTGACACATGTTAACACATACCTCTTGGTCCAGGGGAGCCTACAGAGATAAGAGAATATTGTCAGTAAACTGTTGTTATGCAAATAACAAGCCTATGCACTACATACCTGCTGATCCCTTCTGTCCTGGAGGCCCTGGGGGTCCGGGGGGTCCAGTGTAGTATGTACCTGCAAACAAGCATCAGGATTTCATTCAGAGCTAATCAAACCAATGCAATCACATAATAACACTAGACATGCCTGAGCCAGAAGCAAATCCTGGTTCTCCTCTGTCTCCTTTAGGTCCAGGTCTTCCATAGCCTAATAAGCAAAGTCAATGTGATTGTTTAGTAATACTCACAACATTTCTGGAAAGGTGTCTCTCTGATACTTGCCTGTTGGACCAGGAGGCCCAGGTGGACCTTGTCTGGAATCTCCTAAAAACAGAATTGACATCATAAGTGATACATTAATCGAATGAATTACACAGTACGACTCATGGTTTGAAATGGGGTTGTTACCTGGACGTCCAGGTGGTCCAGGGGGGCCAGGGGGACCTGGGGTTCCAACAGCTCCAGAACCTCCACTTGCAGAATACTGGCCTGAAATAACAAATATTAGTTACTTCCAGGTTTACTGTTGGTGCAAAGTTAATGAAGGCTAATAACAGCAGCGTAACTTCTTACTTTGAGTTCGGCTGGAACTTATGGTTTCACTTGTTTTCACTGATACTCCTGGTTCCCCTTGGTCACCCCTGTCCCCTTTAGGACCTTCAAAACAAATGGAGCATTAGATAAAATGCCAACGGGAAATTACTTTCTGTGAAGAAGGAGAACGTACCAGTTTGACCAGGTAGACCAGCAGGACCAATGGGACCTACACACAACACACCAATATGATCAAATTATATGATAATTGTTAAATATTATTATTTTTATTAAATGTGACTATTGTGGTAGTTCAGACCTGATAATCCTGGGGGCCCAGCAGGCCCTGGAGGCCCAGAAGGCCCTGGAGGGCCTGGGATTCCCACAGAGGAAATACCAGCTGAAAAACAAAATAAAAAGCTTGTCTTCGACCTATTGTAGGAAGTGTTTGAATGAGTTACATTTAAAGTTGACTCTACTGCCTTGTTACCTGCATTAATGATTCTTCCTGGGTCACCTTGTTCACCTGAACACACACAGGACAGTAGAAAACCATTATGTTCATATTATTCATAATATATAGTATCTGTGAATTTTCCATTGAAAAGACCTACCTTTGGCTCCAGGACGTCCTGGATTTCCTGCGATTCCTAAAACCAAAAGGGCTCATTGTAATGTGTGTACTTTACAATAACTGAAACTAACCATTTAAAGCAGTACCTGGTGGTCCTTGAAGGCCAGGCTGACCTGTACAAGTACATGTTACATTAGTCTAAATGATGCTACTATGAGACTACAAACTTGTGCGGCTGTTTCTGACTTTACCTGGCAGACCAGCATCTCCTGGAGGACCAGCAGAACCTCTGAGTCCAGGAGGTCCAACAGGGCCTTGGTCACCTACAGACCAGGACATAGTTTGAGAAGTTATTATATTTTATAACACATTATCCAAATAAAATAAAGAGAAGATAATAATGAAAAGTAAGTTTCCTCATTTACCTCTTGAGCCTTGTGCACCATCGTGTCCAGAAAGACCTTTACAAAAAAGAGATAAAAACACCAGAGTCAGACTGAAAATCTCTAAGGTACAAGTGCTCCTAGCCTGTACTGAGCATGTTATACCAGCCCTGGACTGTAGAGGGAGACATTCAGCTCACTGCCCTCTTGTGGTGAGCTGTTGTTATTAAAGTGCTGTTGATGTTTTCTTTATTCAATGAACTAATCAAATTATCAAATCACCTACACAGTAATATGAAATACACAAGAAACAACCTGCAGTTGGCAATTCTAATTAAACGTGTAAGATATAGAGACAAATTACTGAGTATATACTGTATACACACAATATACTGTACTTACAACACATTACAGATATACATAATGTATATTTTCATGTCACTCACCCATTGAACCTTTGGGTCCCTTCTCTCCAGCAGGCCCAAGCTGCCCAGGTAAACCAACATCACCTGATGAAAGAAGTTTAAATTGAGTGGAAAGAAAAGCAATATTTTATTTGTATTTTATTAGTATTTGTTTTGTATTTTAAAAATTCATCATAAACATGTTTTTTGTTGTTGTGGGTAAATACAATACAACTGAGTGTCAAGTCTGTACTGACCTGGCAGACCTCTAGGACCTTTATCGCCTTGTTCACCTGTAGAGTAGATACAAATATTTTTAATTCATTTTTAATTAAATAATGAGTTTAAATACTCTGTGTCTAAAGAAACAAACCTTTGATGCCTGGAAATCCAGGAAGTCCATTGTCACCTATAAGATCAATATGAACCATGAGCTCTTGATTTAAAGCATTTCTGTTCATCACAACAAAAATAAAATAATATACCTTTCAGCCCTGGTGATCCTGGCTCTCCACGGAATCCTTGTACTCCTGGATTACCTAAAATAAATCAAAGATGCAGTGAAGATGTACAATATGTATACAGTACTGCCATCAGTTACAGTTATTAGTCTTACCTGGGGGTCCACTCAGACCGGGGATTCCTGCTAAGCCTAAAAACATAAACAATAGATAGATGTAGGCAAAATCCTCATGTCATATCAGGTCATAACGGTGCTATAGGCTTTGTTTGGGCTTCTTACACTGTTGTGTGATGGATCTGGTTAGATAATACCTCTTCAAATGTTCAGTATGACTTATTATAGCGTACAGATAATGAAACTAGTTTGAGTTCTCTATACTGCCATCTGGTGTAATTTATAGGGATTGCAGCATGTGGTAAAAATCAATCACAGCTGGACATTATTGTGGCCATTGTCCTTGCATTAAACCTTCGTACCCTTTGGTCCGACAGGGCCCATAATTCCAGAAACACCAGGCTCGCCCACAGCACCTGCACAAACACGCACAGGCGTCAGTCACAGCTCTCCACCACTGGGCTCAATAAACCAGACTTAAAGAACACAGTCTATACTAACCTTTTTCTCCCTTCTCGCCAAAGCCTTGGGGTCCTGGCTCTCCTCTTGGACCTGGTGCACCCTCGCGGCCCCTGATTCCAGGTGGCCCCTCCAGTCCTTCACCTGAACACAAAAACACATGCTACAACACTTACTTCTTTGTTAACAAAAATAAATAACCTAACCATTTCCACTGTGCACTGTAGGTAATACTGTACCTGCACTTCCTTTTTGACCTTTAGGACCCTCAGGACCAGAGTGACCCATGGGCCCTGTCATTAAAAAGGTAACTGTAAGTGACATGTTGACTAATAATAATTATAAAATATTTGCTTATTTCTTACCTGGAATTCCTGGATAACCTGCATCTCCTGTAAAGACGCAAAATCATCCAGTAAAAAGATAATCTAGAAACATCATAAACACAAAGTATACCAATAATGCTTCCCAACCTCTTGATCCATGATCTCCTAAAGAAAGAAATACAATCGTGTTTTTAGACACAGACCATATAAATATTATTTATATATATAAGAAATATTATTTCTTTACATTAAACTCAGTAGCAGTATTTACCTTTAGGTCCAGGAGGTCCCTGTTCTCCTCTGGCAGAAGAAGAAGCTAAATAAGCTGCAACAAACAACACCGATCATCAGTGTCTGAGAATAGACTGTGTGTATCTTCAGTACTAAGCAACACTGAACATTTGTTGATTATTAAATTAATATTAATATTTATTTTTATTTTAATCATTATTTCACAAATCAAAATGGAAAAAAACTAAGTTGTTACAATTAGTTTTAAGCTTTGTGTTTAAAATCCATGTGTACAGTACAAAGGCTTCAGGTGAATTTACAGAACCAAACAATGCTTAGTTTGAGAAAAAGGCCCTTTATTGTTGCTTGCGGCTATAGTTGGTTATTATGCTATTACTGAGGGTCGGTCATTAGGCACCCTCAGGGAAAATCATAAATTGGCACCTATGTCTATATTTGCCTAAATGTTGGCAGTATGTCTTCAACATGTTGGACCCCATGAAGAATCGTCTCAATATACTGTATGCTTTGGTAGGAACTAATGGGGATGCTTAACCTATTCATACTTAATATGGCTTGTTACCTCTGTATTGTCTCACCCTGGGCTAAGTTCTAAGTCTGTTGACACTTCCCTATGGCCCCGCTCCGCCCAGTAGTCCAGGCTCATTAGCATGCCAGTGGAGATGGTTTCACTCTCAGGTTGTTATTGTCAATCGGTTTCTGTCTCAGTAAGATGTCATAGATTGGATTCAACTTATACTGGAGTCCACACTGCAAATACCCTTTCTCTTCAGTCTTTCATGCAATTCAGGCACTGTTGCTCGTTTGTCACCGTGTTTCGCCATGTTAATGCGACCAACCGGAAGTGCACATGGCAAAGAACGGTGTCATTTTTTGATCACAGCGCCGCCCAGTAGACGAAATTTTGGGAGAGCAGCACGCCCAAATTCATTTCTCATAAAGGTGTCTAAAAGTGGTGACAATATTCACAAATATGTGAAGGATGTTGGTTAGGTGAAAGGATTTTCAGCTGTAATATGGCATGTTTGTTATTCCAATCACTATCAAATACTGATCAAGTACTCTTTCAAAAACTGTTTCTCTCCTTACAGTTATAATGTCTCTTGTCCTCCAACTGAAGTACAATTGTGCAACATGACTGAAACCTTTTGGCTTTTTCTGTAACAATGTATCACTCGTGTCAATAAGCTCAACATTTTTAACATGAAGACACAACAACATGCATCATTTCACTGAATGTGTGTGCTTTACCCTTAAATGCCTGTGACTGCAGCTCCGATCGCAACATGTGCTGAATGGCCAGCTGTAGAGTAGCTGCGTCCAGTTGTCCCCCACTCCATGTGAACCCAGCACCGCCAGCGCTGCCCGAGCTGGAGCCTGAGCTGGAGCCTGAGTTGTAGCTGGTGCCACTGTAGCTGGTGCCACTGTAGCTGGTGCCGCTGCTGGTCTCCGTGTACCTGGTCTTGGAATCTGTGATGGTGCCTGTGCCTGTTCCTGTTCCTCCGCTGCTGCCTCCTCCGCCAAAGTAGATGATGGTGTTCCCGGCTCCAGTGCCCCCTGCACCAGCAGTTCCTCCAGCAACTGCTCCTCCAGTGCTGCCTGATAGGGGACAGAACCACAATTACAATATAATAATATCACAAGATTATAACATTAATCATATTAATAAATGGTGTTGATTAATTTCAGAGCCAAGAAATCAATATCGTTGAGTACTTTTAACATTACATTAAAAGATTACCAATACATCAATAGTGGCATTTCTACAATACGGTGAGCCTCTTCACAATATTAATAATAATGGCTTACACTTGTATTGCGTGTGTTGATAAGTTTATCAAAGTGCTACACTGTGATCATTATTCATTCATTCCAACCATCAACCACCACGATGGGTGAAGTGTCTTGCCCAAGGACACAATGGCAGGAGTCTGGATTCGAACCCCCGACCTTCCGATCATGAGACCAGCTCTACCATGTGCTTGACAAGTGGACAGTGAAGTGGACCATTACTTTACATTCACTCTATCCTTTACATTCTTTGTGGGCCAGTAAAGTTGTAAGGGGTGAGAGAGTAGTTCTCTGGTCTCTATATTTTGGCACATGCGCACCTTCCAATGCGCACCTTTCGCTGTCACCTGGGGCAGCTGCTGTGGTTTAACAATGACGTCAGGCTTAAGATGGAAGAAAGGGAGGCATCATTTAAATCAGGGGATGCTGAGCGCTACAAGTCAGCCAGATATGAGCTCAGGAAAGCGATCAAATCTGCAAAGAGAGCGCATGGAGACAAACTTGAGGCGTATGGTCAGGAGCAGGATTCGAGACGTTTATGGAGAGGCCTGCCATAGCAGTGCTTTTAATACGATCATTCCATCGATCCTTGTGACCAAGCTAAAAGACCTGGGTCTTAGCTTTTCCATCTGTATGTGGTTACATGATTTTCTGACTGGCCGGCCCCAAACAGTGAGAGTAGGTGACACATATTCATCCACTGTGGTCTTAAACACCGGGGCACCACAAGGATGTTGTCTCAGTCCTTTACTGTATAGTCTATACACCTATTACTGTATGGCAAAACATCCCACAAACAGCATATTTAAATTTGCTGACGACACTACAGTCATAGGTTTGATTTCTGACAACAATGAGCTGCATTACAGGGATGAAGTGAGCAACCTAGTCACATGGTGCCACGAAAACAATCTGTCCCTGAATGTGGAAAAGACTAAAGAGCTCATTATAGACTTCAGGAGGCAGAAACCAACACACATGCCTGTGCAACTTAACAGCACATCAGTTGAAATTGTTGAGAATTTCAAGTTTCTTGACATCTATATCTGTGATACCCTCACTTGGTCTCTTCACATCAGCTGCGCTATTAAAAAGGCCCAGCACAGACTCTATGTTCTGAGGCTTCTAAAAAGGTATGGAATGTTTAAAGAAACTCTCATCAATTTTTACCAGCACACAATTGAGAGTGTGCTGACAGGGAGTCTATTGGTGTGGTTTGGCAATATGACATCAC
>OMNZ01099088.1:0-10211 GCA_900303255.1 Lesueurigobius sanzi | reverse complement strand
TCCCTTTACTGACTCGGGAGTCGCCATTAACTTGTTCGCTAACTCATCCGCCTAACGATTTGTAATCTGCACGTTTAGTGATTTATGGGATTTGGCCACAATGAGTGGTATAAATGTGTAGCTCACACAGAAACCAAAAGCTAAACTACTTGTCCCTCATCCTCCTGTTTGCGATCTGCGCCTGCTAGCATGACCAGTGAACTATCCACTGTGGCTGTGACTCAGTCCCGCCCCTCTTCTTCGAATCGGTCAGCTCTGAACGAATCATTCGTCTCAGATCTGCGCGTGCAGCCAGTACATTAGTAGCTTACCACCACCAAGTATGGAGTGAATGAATAATGCCATGTAAAGCGTCTTTGAGTGTCCAGAAAAGCGCTATATAAAACCAATGCATTATTATTATTATTATTATTATTTTATATCTATGGTCTGCACTGACTGAACCCAAGATGCTACATCTGAAAATTACACCTCAAACAGAAGAACAGAGCTGATACTTAAAGAAAACCAAAACCTTTGATTTTATCCTTATCAACCGCCTGGAGTGTTACTGAGAAAGCCTGCCATGGATAACATTTGTGACCATCGGAGGACATTAGCTCCCAAAACATTAACTACTGCTGCTCTGTTTCAAGCACAGACCTCTCCATGAGGACGCTCTGGACCACAGTCTAAACATCTAGCCTTGGTATAACATGTGGCAGAGGTATTACTGTATTACTGTAATTTTTTCATGGTCTTTACTGTGTAGAGCCGGGTGTAGAGGCTAAATGCGCTAGCTGTTAGTGGTAGCATGCTAGCGGCTTTAACGGCCTAAACACAGACTCTGGCACGGTAGTGCAGTGGTTAGCGCTTGTGCTTCACCGCTAGAAGGTCCCGGGTTAGATCCCAGGCCAGGGCGGGGCCGTTTCTGTGTGGAGTTTGCATGTTCTCCCCGTGTAAGCGTAGGTTTCCTCCGGGTGCTCCGGTTTCCCCTACCACTAAAAACATGTACAATAGGCCAGGATGAATGAGAGTGAGTTTGTGAGTGCGAATGTGGGACAACGGATGGAAATTAGCCCAAGGCTACAATCCGGAGTGGCGTGTTCACATGCATTCTTCATGTGCACGCACTGTCCCAACCAAATAAACCAAATAAACCAAACAAACAGACTGATGCTCTGTTGACACTACAAACAGTAAAAATCACAGAGAAAGGTTGTCTGTTACCTCTTTGATGTGTTAATTTAGTCTCTGGAGTGGAAATAGATCTTTGGTCTGTGTGGGAGCCTCCTGCTCCTTGAGTCCTGGCTGCTGCTACTAGCAGGTCTTTGTCTTGTAGACATAGCAATGCGCTGTTTGTTTACCCATTCCATGTGCTCTCTGGGGCTGTCTTTTTGCCCATTAGCATTCATCACAATGACATAGAAATACTGTGGTCAATCAGTTGACCTTTATTTGCCTCCTCCTGAGTGAGCAGTGATACTGTATTACTGATTGTTGTAGTGATGGCTAGTATTGTGTTGTAGTGTGGTAATTTCACTTCAGGCAAGAAGATGGAGGCCACAGCTATGTGTGACGTCACTGGAAACCCATGTAAAGGCTCTTTAGAATGTGACGTCACATGAGCGCAACCTATAGTGACAATAAAGCATTTTTAATTGTGACCGAATGCTTGCGAACAGTCATAATCTGTTTAATATCCTCAGAGGTGAGTTTCAAGTGATAAAAAACGACATCCATAAAGTTCAACGCCACAAAAGTCAAGTATAGCAGGAGAACACTCAGGGGCCGAGAGTGCATGTGGAGGGTCGGCGGGGGAGAGCCGAGGCGCTGACTGACAGTGCGGTCACCTGCCGCGGCTGTGTCCAAAAAAGCACGGAGGTGGTACATCCTTGTTCTTCATCATTACACCGTGCACACCGCTGCCCTCAATCTAATTAGTCTCAGAGCAGCTCGCAACACGGCGGCCCCCAACTTCTCTCTCTATTTCTCTCTCTCTCTCTCTTACCCCCTCCCCGCCCCATTCATCTTTGTCTCCGCGGAAAATGACTGCAAACACCGACAGAAAAAACAGAAACGCTTGCAATAATATCAACATCTGTGCCTGCCTTTGCCGAAAAAAGCTACAAAGACTTTTAATGTTTGCTAAATACACACGCGCGCAGACAGACAGGCAGACGATTTGGATGCTCCGGGCTCGGCGGGCTATAAATACAGTGGATTGCAAAGTGGCGGAAAGTCGGTTAAAAAGTTAAGTGGGGAAAAAAGCAGCCAGGTGGAGATTGACAGCGCCACGTCTCAGCTCTCTAGAGGCTAAATTAGGAGATCCATGGCACTGACAGACACACACACACACACACACACACACACATACACACACACTACAGGCTCCTACCCCAGCGTGTGTGTGTGTGTGCGTGCGTGTGTGGGGTATGTGCACTTGTCAGTCTCTAGGGGCCCCCGCGCTCTCACACTGGCAGAAACTGAAGGGCCCGTGCCATGTTTGCTATACCGCTGCTGCTGCCGCTGTCGTCTCCTCTTCCTCCCCGAATCCGCCCGAATGCTGATGACCACTGGGACATCGCCGCGGAGCCGGCTAGGGACTTATACACGGCAGGCACCGACTCGGCCATTTTGGAATCTCTGCGGGAAAGGAGAGGAGACATTATTCATGTTTAGTTTCCGTGAGATTTGAGAGTAAAGTTAGTGATTATGCACCGCGAAAAGTCATCGAGAAATAAGTAGCGTTTTCTGGAAATGAGTAAATTTGCACTTGATTTTCTACTTTCAAGAAATCTGCCAATATGGAAAGTTTTTTTTACACTTAAATTAAGGAAAAAAACATCAAAGATTTCAAGATTGTCATCTGATTTTGAGTGTAATTCTTTACAGATTTCTTGAAATTAGTAACTCAAATCAAGGGTAAATTGATTGATTGAAATCTTTACTTTTTCTAGATTATTTTTTGCAGTGCCAATTTTCTTTTGGGGACAAAGTTCTGACACAAAAGCACTGCATATTAATGAACAGGGAGTAACAAACTTTTTTGCTGACTTTTATCGCCAAATATAGTTATTGCAATATAAAGGTATCGATATCCATCTTGCAAGGAGCCACAATATACGTATGTCAGAATCACTGAGGTCCTCCACCTAACATTTAAAATTAGTTTGCTAATACAGCCTAAAACTCAACAAATTGCAATTGCATGCAATATTCCTCACTGTTATAGAATATTGCATCTTTTTCTCATATTGTGGAGCCCTAATATGGTTGATTGAAATTAATGAATCAAAAGGTCGCTACTTGTAATGCATACTGTCTTTGCGTCCATGAGCAAAACACACACACTTTGTCTATGAGTGGCTTGTCAGAAACTTTGTAGGAGGAGCTCAGGAAGTTTACATATCCTTTTAATCTTTTGGCCATTTTTCATAGAATATGAATGATAACACAAAAGTATTTTTCTCCACTCATGGTTAGTGGTTGTACAAAGCCATTTATTGCCAAAGAACTGAGTTTACTCTTTTGAAATCATAATGAAACTGAAACTACTCAAATGTCCCTGATCTAACGTTTACATGACCTTCAACCAGGGCCGGCCTAATAACCTAATAAGCAGACTATGCAGCTGCTTAGGGCCCCGAGGCGACCAGGGGGCCCCCAATAGTGCATACATTTGTGCCTCATACATTTTCACAAATGTCAAATGTCTCCTCAAAATAGCTAGTACACTGCAAAAAGAAATCTAGAACAAATAATATTGTTTTATCTAATCTAGAGTGAGATTTTTTAATTTAAGAGTAAAAATCTTGAAATTTGTTTCTCAAGGGCAAATACAACAATTTTAAGAATATTTAACTAATTTCTAGATTTATTTTTGCAGCGTAGTCTACTTTCTACAAAGTTCAGTTGACGCTGTGACTCATTTGTATCTATCCCAAATGAAACTGAAGTTGCGTGGGCCCCATGACATCTTCTGCTTAGGGCCCCATGAATGCTTGGGCCGGCCCTGCCTTCAACAACTGCCAGGACAATTGTTCAGGAGCAAAGAAAAACTCACTTCAGCTGAAATACAGGACTCCCTGACAAAATTGGACTCTCTAAAAACTCTGAGAACTCTCTGTTTGTTTCAAGATGCACAATATGTAAACTTTTGATCTGGGACATTTGGATAGTTTCTAGTTGAAAAGCGTAAACAAGCAAGTTTTTTTTTTGACAATAAATGGCTTCATGCAACCACGAACCATGAGTGAAATATAGGTTTTTGTGTTATCATGCATACCCTGACACTTTGCCCGGATATGTAAACTTATGAGCACAACTGTATTTTCATTGCAAACTAAGAATTACAACCATATTTAGAATACAATTTGACTGATATCCCACAACATGCAGAACTACACATAAGACTCATTAAGAAGACGCCTGCTCACCAAGAAATAAAGCAAACACTAGGACAGTACTTTGTTGCAGGAATTAATTTCTCCTAACACTTATTCTCATTTGCAGGCTTTATCCTTTTTAAGATTCGTAAGGAAATAAGAACGTACTCTCACAAACTAACATGACAGAGCTAAAGGCATATGCTCCCAATCTGACAGACAGCAACGACATGTTACAGTCTGCAGTAAAAATAAACATGGTTCACGAAAAGGTCAGTTGGGTCTAGAATAGACATGCATTCCATGAGGGTGGATACACAATACACTTTGGAGGTAGAAGGTATTGCAAAGTCCTCATAATTATTAGTTTCAATTATTATCATTGCTGGTGATGTGACGTTCATGACCGAATCGGCTCCTTTGAACGGCTCTTGAACAGATCTCGATTGTGAAAAGTGCAAGGGAATATTTTTTGTCAATTTTACTTTACTGATTTAACATGAACAAACGCTCGAATCTCAACGACAGCAGAGCAAATGGAGGGGAGCAACGGAAAGGTTAAAGCAGAGGCCACGTCCATTGAGATGAATGGGGAAACGTCGATTGAGATCTTCACATTTACGTCTGAAATATAACATTTTATGCGTTTTATCTATTTGTATAATATAGAAGAGAAGCAAGTCAAGAGATTTTTTGCTGTAGAAGATTCACAGAGAGGACAGTTAATGTTTTAAAGTGGCTAAAGTTAGCAGGAAGTTAGCATGTTCAGAGTCTGACCTATTAGGTCAAAAAACAAAGCAATATTGAAGCTGCAAAATGACTCACAGTTATACAGGCAAACTACTATAACCTTGGATTTTATCAAATTAAGTCACTATGAATGAGTAAACAGCAGTGATGCCAGTAACTTAGTTACTAGTTACTCTAATTTGACCCCCTTTTTGAGTAACAAGTATTGTAACGCATTACTATCTCCAATAATCCAGTAATTAGATTAAAGTTACTTTAATCCAAGTCACTGTGAGTTACTGCTCTATGTTTGTACAGCACTTTGTGATTTTTATCTGTGAAAAGCGCTTTATAAATAAACTTTACTTACTTACTTACTTGTCATTAGTAAAAATGAAACAGTGGAGTGGTGTGTTTACATGCCTGGTTCTCATGTGTGTTCATTAACATGCACTGTCCCAACCAAATAAACAATAAATAAAATAAATAAATAAAATGTATATTTGCTTTATTCTTGTGTCTTTGAGGAGTGATGCAACGTCTGTGACACGTCACGTTTTCAGCTGACGACGAACTCACCAACTTTTAAAATGCTCTTCCAATAAAGTGAGTATTGGCAAAACCGGTGTAATTTGTGTGTTGGACGTGTTGTCGGCAGCTGCTGTAGTAACCAATAAAATAACTTGTAATCTAACTTAGTTACTTTTAAAAGAAAGTAATCTAAGTCCTACTTGTGATCCTGTCCTAAGAGCTGTTGTGACAAGTAAATTTCTCCATTGTGAGATCAATAAAAACTATCTTATCTTATCCTATTTTAAAGGAGTAATTAGTCATGTGTAATCAAATTACTTTTTCAAGGTAACTGTGGCAACACTGGTAAACAGCTCATGTCCGAACATGCTAACTATCCTCTCTATGAATCTTCTACAGCAAAATCTCTCTTCATTTGCTTCTCTTTTATATTTATATATAAATATATAAAACACATAAAAATGTGAATTTAAAAATGTAAGTCTCAGCCGATGTTTCCTCACTCATCTCAATGGACGTGGCCTCCAGTTTACTCTAAAAGGGGGTCTTTACTTGTTAAAATGTCTCAAATTAACTTTATTTAGCCACCTTATATGAGTAATTGTGACTAAAGTAAAAAAAAAAAAAGATTATAAAGTATTTTTGCTATAAGAAAAACGACCTTACTTCAAGAAAAGATGTTCAGATGTATTTTCAAATTTTAAGTGCAAATGGATGTTTTTTTATATATTGTCAGTGGAAATCTTATTCCATTACAATGCTATTCAAAATAACTCAAATTAAGGTGGAATATTCTTAATATTAGTCATTTTACATACACGTTTCCTTCCAAATCACTCCTTTCATAACTGTCATAATTGGAATAAAAAGGAAAAAGTCTTTTATTAAAGTCGTTTATTAAAAGATTTGAACTGCTCTTTGAAAAGAACAGATCCCAGACTCGGCTCCCTGTAAAGAGCCATAATCCCCATCACTGATCATTGCATGCGGATGATGACCTAATGTCCAAGAAACATTCAAACTTAGTGCAAGGAAAAACACATTATTTATTCGCCTAATATCCTATAAATACGTTTCTGTTTGACTTCGACAACTCAATAGACCTCTACCTCTACCTCATTCATTCTGAAAAAAACCTTCCTTATCAAACGCGCAGACCCCGTGCCCCCTTCACCTGCAGGGGGTGCTGTTGACATGGAAGTCGCTCCTGCTCTGACCTTATGATCTCCGCGATCCCCGCCGCTGCCGCTAGATGGCGTTCAGGCTCTTCTTCACACGACCCTCTTCGTGTACCGGGCAAGATCAACGTTAATGGACGGATATACGGTTGCGAATCGGTTTAGGGGCAACAACAAGGCCTTCAAAATAGGATTGTCTTCAATTTGTGGGTTTATGTATTTAGATATATATATATATATATAAAAAGATTACTTGTACTAAAACTAGGAATCAATTGAAATGTATCTTTTGCAGCCTACAATTACAGAGATATACATTTCCTGTGTATAATGTCTACTTTCTGTAATACTTTATTTTTAAGAAGGGAAAATAAATAATAGGTATTAGTCTTATTGTATTTGACACTGCAGTACATTGACAGTTGGAGAAATATACTTCACGGTAATCGTAGTATTCTGGCAGAAGTATTGCTAATAATTAGACTGAAATTTGCATATATATAATAAAACTTTTTGCAAACCATCAAAAAATGTGCTGGTAAATGTATTCATTTAGAAAAAGGATAATTGTCTTGAATAAACAGCGAAAGTGCAGGAGAAAAGAGCATTATTATACATTTTTTGAGCGATTACATCAAGTATTTTTATTTTTTAAGCAGCAGTTTTTGCAGCTTTTTGTTCATTTCTTGACTATACTCAATATTGTAAATACAATTTTGATATTGTCTTGTAGCCGATGTATTGTCCACCACCTACAGATAGTCATATTCAAAGTTCATAGTATTCAAGCAGGTGAAATAGTAGCAGTGCTTTTTTATACCTGGTTTTGTCCTATACTGTATAGTGGTGGCATGGAATTTGTTTAGCCCTCCTTTAGTATATTGCAAACTCAAACATTTGTGAAAATAATACTGTGCATGTAAATATAAAGCATTTATTGTCAATTTCATTGTTTGCAGGCTAGTTTTCTTGGATGTATGTGACTATGACCCTAAAACCCAGTTGTGAAATGTACCTATAAACGAGACTTAGACAGACTTTATTGATCCACAAGGGAAATTGCGTTGTCACATGAGCTTGAATAGTAATCTTACAATAAAAAATAACTATCTTAAAATAACATCAACAAAATAATAAATGTGAGAATAGAATAAAGAACGAAATCCAGGTATAGGTCCTCTGGATTTCCGTAACTCTGGATTTCTAAGAAGGAATGGGATTTTTGGGAAAGTTAAGAATGACTTTGGACCACATCTATCAATTTTAGGCAGTATTCTGAGAGATGTACATTTCGTATTCAAGAGAAATAGTAAAATAATATTGACTGCAGTAATCCCACAATATTCGCACACATATTTATATTTAAAAAAAATGCAAAAGTAGTAAAGTAAAGTCCATTTCAGATGGAGCAGGTGCCAATACAACTCTATGGGAGAGAAACAGCTTTTGGAAGAAATCTTCAAATAGAAAATTGGCAAATGTCGTACTTGATCATTATTTGATAGTGACTGGATTCACAAACCTGAAAAGAATTAAGAAAAACAAAAAGTTCTGCACAACTAGAGTTTCCTCCCATAATATTTATTACTTGCACCGAGTCGTGACGTTTCGGGCGTCAAGCCAGTCCTTCCTCAGACATGATGGATTCACAAACCTGCCATGTTATTCTTCTGGCTGAAAGTCCTTTCTACTGGCCAACACCACCCACATGCTTCTGAATATTGTCTCCACTTTTTGACACCTTTATGACAAAACAATTAGAGCGTAGTCCATGCCTGCTGACGGAGAAGACGTTGAACTCCGTGACAGTTTTTGTTTCATGTGGATCGGCCCAGGAACTACAGAGAAATCAGCAATGAACTAACACTAGGAATCTGCAGTTTGACAGGTACCATGAATGTCCAGCTGCCCTCCACCTCTGTTTTAAACTATAGACTCTTTAGGACAGGGGTAGGCAATTTCACGATTTCGAGAGCTGATATTCTTTCCAGCCACAAGACGCTGGGCCAAGCTTCTCCATTTTAACCTCATCGTTTTGTACAAATTGTAGTACTGGTTGTCATATTTACTAAACAGTGGGGTTCTAAGAGTCCTCCCCTTTGAAGATTTCAAAAGAACTGGTCATATATTCTGTATTTTTGGAGTATTTTAAAGGAGTCATATTTCTTAAACCATCTGAGGGGCCAGAGGATACATGCTGGAGGGCCGGATTTAGCCCCCGGGCCTGATGTTGCCTAGCCCTGCTTTAGGATGTTGTGATGTCACGTGAACATATTCAAGAGTATTCCAATAGCAGGGGTCAGAGTACCTTTCCAAAAGTTGTAGCAGAAGTAAGTAGCAGTGTGAGAGTATTGCTCGGCCTTTCAGTAGGAGTCGCAGTAGTAGTAGTAGTAGTAGTATTGCAGACAGTAGCTTTGTGGTTATTGTAGCGTGAACGACTTGGCCTGGGGGCTCTCTTAACCCTCTCCTCTGAGTGAGTGTGTCTGAGTGAGCGTCTGACTCCGTCCGTCTCAGATGTCCCTTTGAACAAACCTAATGCGTGTGGACAGCGCTCACAGCTCATGCATGAGACTGCATTAGCTCAATCAGACGCACCCACAAATGTACACGGGCTGAAGTACTCGTGCAAGCGGGCGCCGGGAAGTGGCTCTCAGCGCAGGCGGCTACAAGGGAGACCAGGAGGAAGGACTCGAGCTGATGATTCGATTTATCTTAAAGTCATGTCAGACACTTCAATTTATATTCTTTGGTCTAATACAGTGGTTCGAGTCACGGGCTGTCAGTGGTGGAAAGTAACAAAGTAAAAAGTACACATTTTAGGTACTTTTACTTTTACTTCACTACATTTCAGAGCCAGTATCTGTACTTTCTGCTCCACTACATCTTTGAAATTGGGTTAAAAGTAAAAGTATTTTATTTTCAAAGTGACCGTTCTACAAACTAGTTTAGTCCTAGTTTAGACCTTGTTTAGATCTGATTTAGTCCTGGTTTTGTCCTGATTTTTAGTCCTGGTTTTTACCCGGTTTAGTCTGGGTTTAGACCTAGTTTAGACCTGGTTTAGACCTGTTTTAGTCCTGGTTTAGAGCTAGTTTAGTCTTAATTTAGTCCTGGCTTTTACCTGGTTTAGACTTGGTTTAGACCTAGTTTAGTCCTGATTTAGTCCTGGTTTTGTCCTGATTTTTAGTCCTGTTTTTTACCTGGTTTAGTCTGGGTTTAGAGCTAGTTTAGTCTTGATTTAGTCCTGGCTTTTATCTGGTTTAGTCCTGGTTTAGATCTAGTTGAGTCCTGGTTTAGTCTTGGTTTAGTCTGCCACATTAAATTCTTAAAAAAATACTTTTACTTTTTACTCATGAAGTATATTTTACAGTGGATGCTTTTATACTTTTACTTAAGTAGAAATTTAATC
>OMNZ01099087.1:2691-15408 GCA_900303255.1 Lesueurigobius sanzi | reverse complement strand
GTAAATCTTATCTGATTAATATCATAAATAATAACATGTCTCTTGAATTGGGTCAGTCTTGATCACAGAAATCCATTATTTGCGGTGTTTTGCGAACTTTTTTAGCACATGTAGTGCGTGAGTCACGTGATCAACGGCCAGGAGAAAGTAGTGAAGAGAAATGTGTCCGAATTGCCAATGAAATGAGTCCTCTATATAGTCAACTATACAGTGCGGGACTATATAGTAAATGAGTAGTTAGGGGTTAGGGTGGACATTTGGACACAGCCTCTGTGTGTATCCGTATGCGTTTTGAACATAGGGCATAAAGTCCTGCTTTATTCCTACTTTAGTCCTGCTTTAGTCCTGCTTTAGTCCTGCTTTATTCCTGCTTTAGTCCTGCTTTATTCCTGCTTTAGTCCTGCTTTAGTCCTGCTTTAGTCCTGCTTTAGTCCTGCTTTAGTCCTGCTTTATTCCTGCTTTAGTCCTGCTTTATTCCTGCTTTAGTCCTGCTTTATTCCTGCTTTATTCCTGCTTTATTCCTGCTTTATTCCTGCTTTAGTCCTGCTTTAGTCCTGCTTTATTCCTGCTTTAGTCCTGCTTTATTCCTGCTTTATTCCTGCTTTAGTCCTGCTTTAGTCCTGCTTTATTCCTGCTTTATTCCTGCTTTAGTCCTGCTTTAGTCCTGCTTTAGTCCTGCTTTAGTCCTGCTTTATTCCTGCTTTATTCCTGCTTTATTCCTGCTTTATTCCTGCTTTAGTCCTGCTTTAGTCCTGCTTTATTCCTGCTTTAGTCCTGCTTTATTCCTGCTTTAGTCCTGCTTTAGTCCTGCTTTATTCCTGCTTTATTCCTGCTTTAGTCCTGCTTTACTCCTGCTTTATTCCTGCTTTAGTCCTGCTTTATTCCTGCTTTAGTCCTGCTTTAGTCCTGCTTTAGTCCTGCTGTGATATATTGGTACATACTTGAAGCCTGGGGAGAAGTTCTCACAGCGGCCCG
Source organism: Lesueurigobius sanzi (assembly GCA_900303255.1). Taxonomy (NCBI): domain Eukaryota; kingdom Metazoa; phylum Chordata; class Actinopteri; order Gobiiformes; family Gobiidae; genus Lesueurigobius; species Lesueurigobius sanzi. The sequence goes on along the minus strand of OMNZ01099087.1, from coordinate 14,433 downwards.
TCCTCAGCCAGATGCAGTATGGGTCCTGGGTTGCCAGACACGACCTGAGCACCAGCACAACATATAGAATACACTGTATATGCACAACATGTGTGTAGATGTATGTCAACCTTTGGATTTCATAGAATATGAATGACAACACAAACGTCCTCATGGAGAGGGTTGTGCTTGTAGCTAGTGAGCAGCTGTAGCTAATGTGCACCAATGTTCACAGACGTTATCCATGGCAGAAGTATCTGCTGTGTTCATCTGCCTGAGGGTGTTCAGTCAGTGCAGACCATAGATATAAAACATGCAGTAGGCTAGGGCAGGGCGAAGAAATATCACAATAACAATATATTTCACAATATAATTTACAACGGATAAAAATCCCGGGAATTTTCTCTGTTTTTTTTTCTTTTAGCGCCATACTAATTTTCTTGCAAATTTGATCTACTCAAGCAACATATATCCTTCATTTCATTTCACGTTTTAAGCTCTTTGGGGTGACGTGCAGGGGTGAGTGTGTGGGCTAGCAATAACAGCAAGTAAATATGGTGAACACTCAATTAACACCCAATACAACTAATGCTAACAGATGGTCTAAGCTAAATGGGACTTATCTAACACTGACAACTAAACTAGATCTACAGTCCTGATGGCTTTAACACTCTGTCCTTCTATAGCCAGAGATCTGTTGGATATATCGGTCATTTCAATATAAACTGTATTTTTGCTAAAGAGCTGGTACCTGCGGCAGGTGTGGTGCAGCTCACAGCGACTCAGAGCAACGCGGATCACACAGCTCCTGAAGGCCACGAACACACCACGGTTCTCTCTGTCCAGCTCCAGAGACAGGACTCTTCTGTCCTCTTGTCCACGAACTCCACACCTGTCAAACACACACACACACACACACACACACACACACATGTCACAGGACTGCACCAGGACTGAAACAGGACTATGCCTGGGACTGAACAGAACACTGAGCAGGTGAGGTGCTGAGAGCAGCTCCGAGGTCCTGGTTTAGTCCGTACCTGAGCGGGTTGTACACTGGGATCTCCTCCAGCAGGACTGGACTGTAGGTCTGGTTCTGGGACTTCAGGAGGACCTTCAGGACTTTCCCATCATCAGACCCAAGGAACAGAACCATTTGGTCCCAGTGAGGTCCCGCTGAGACGTCCACCGCCAGAGAGGACAGCTTAGACCTAGACCAGAGCAGAGCGGAGAGCTTAGACCTGGACCAGAGCAGAGAGGACAGCTTAGATCTGGACCAGAGCAGAGAGGACAGCTTAGATCTGGACCAGAGCAGAGAGCATAGACCTGGACCAGAGAGGACAGCTTAGACCTAGACCAGAGCAGAGAGGACAGCTTAGATCTGGACCAGAGCAGAGAGCGTTGACCTGGACCAGAGAGGACAGCTTAGACCTGGACCAGAGCAGACAGCTTAGACCTGGACCAGAGCAGAGAGGACAGCTTAGACCTGGACCAGAGCAGAGAGGACAGCTTAGATCTGGACCAGAGCAGAGAGCTTAGACCTGGACCAGAGAGGACAGCTTAGACCTGGACCAGAGCAGAGAGCTTAGACCTGGACCAGAGCAGAGAGCGTAGACCTGGACCAGAGAGGACAGCTTAGATCTGGCCTAGAGCAGAGAGGACAGCTTAGATCTGGACAAGAGCAGTGAGGACAGCTTAGATCTGGCCTAGAGCAGAGAGCTTAGATCTGGACCAGAGCAGAGAGGACAGCTTAGATCTGGACTAGAGCAGAGAGCTTAGACCTGGATCAGAGCAGAGAGGACAGCTTAGATCTGGACCAGAGCAGAGAGGACAGCTTAGATCTGGACTAGAGCAGAGAGCTTAGATCTGGACCAGAGCAGAGAGGACAGCTTAGATCTGGACTAGAGCAGAGAGCTTAGACCTGGACCAGAGCAGGTCATGTGACTGCACCGTGCAGTGAGCTGGTCCACAGACTCATTCAGAATGTGAGCTGAGTTTTCTCAGAAGCTCCAGTTGCTGAGAGCACTTTTTGAACACTTCTTTTGCGTACCTGGAAGTGGTCCGGGTGAACAGCGGCCGGTGCAGGACTGAGGTTACACTTGGGTCCATGAGGGGGAAAGTCTTACTGAAGGTCAAAACCTGGTCTGGGAATTGGACTGAGGAGCTGTAGTCTTCAGCAGGAGGGTCTCCAGCACAGGACCCTGGTCTGAGGAACAATCACAACAGTCTTTATTAAAGGAAGGTTTCACAGACAAGGAATGTGCTTCAGTTTGACTCCTGCAACATGAAACATAAAATTGTGAACTATGAAAAACTATAAGGGCATGCATGAAATAAAATAAGCAGCGCAGATGGCCGAGTTTACAGTTTACATTAGCAGCAGATGTGAGTGTGGACATGCCACAGGTTATTCAGTGTTCATTAGTCTGATACAGAGTTATTAAGTGTTCATTAGTCTGATACAGAGTTGACTCTGAGCGAGAGAAAGGTCGTTCTGAGCCTGAGGGGCCCTAGGCTTGTAGTTTGTTAAGCTCCCTCAGCCCCTCCAGACTGCAGCAGAGTCCTTCGCAGTCCCTTGGTCTTGAAGCCGGGCCGAATATGCTTGTTTAGCTTTCTCCACCTCCCTGTTAAACCGGTATTTGGTCTCTCTGTAGCCGTCCCCGCTATTACGCACTGCCTCCTTTTTGTCGCTATTGGAGCTCACCCAGGTGTGCTCTGGTATGATGCGCTCCTGGTCTGGACTTGGTCTTACCTGGGCTTTGGGACCTGGCTGTCAGGGACTGGGGTCCAGGAGGAGTCCGAATTTTTCTGATCTTTAAACTTTCCATTGAACACGTTTTCAATGTCGTCCATGAAGAAGGCACAGACAGCTGAGCCCGGGATACTGCAAATACACAGGAACTTACACTCAAACACTGTACACCTATACATTTATACAGTATATACATATACTCTATACAGTATATATGAGGACAAGATACTGCAAATACACATGTACTGTGAATTTTTCCTTGCCGGACAAGGGTCTAAGGATGGGGAATGTCCTTTGCTTATTTAATTTTGTTTGAACATTTAATTTAATTTCTTTGTAACAAATTAGATAAGTAAGCACGTAAACTTTATTTGTATAGCACACTCTATTGGCAGTACAGTGAATTCTAGTCAGCCACAATATTTAATTAATGAACAGAATGTTGAGATCAGTGGGGCAAAAAGTGAGAATGAAATTATTTCCACTGTCTCTTGTTTAGACACCGTGGTCCTGAGCTTAGTGATGTTGAGTGCACTGATCTGACTGCAGTAGTATTTGTAGTATTTGTAGTACCTGTTGGTCTGAGTGGTGAAGACCCCCACCACAGCAGGCCTCCCATTGATCTGGAGAACGTTGGTGATGGACTGAAGGACGTCAAAGTAAAAGAAGGAGTCACCAGGAATTGAACAGTTCAGACGAGCCTGACACAAAAATAATATTAATATCATGAGACACAACAAATATGAATACATCATCAAAATTAGCTCTTGCAACTAAAATGCAGTGGTGTGCAAGGCCTTCTCTGCTGGCCTAAACAATTTTGAGGAAAAAAAGTTGTAAAAATATTTCATATAATTTTATTATTCATCACATCACCCTCCATAGGGCCCTATGTGTAAGAATCACTCCTCTAGAGCGTGCCCTCAGCCAATCAGACACTGAGGTATAATGTCCACAAGGCCTTCAAGAGCGAGCCCTCAGCCAATCAGACACTGAGGTATAATGTCCACAAGGCCTTCAAGAGCGTACCCTCAGCCAATCAGACACTGAGGTATAATGTCCACAAGGCCTTCAAGAGCGTACCCTCAGCCAATCAGACACTGAGGTATAATGTCCACAAGGCCTTCAAGAGCGTACCCTCAGCCAATCAGACACTGAGGTATAATGTCTACAAGGCCTTCAAGAGCGTACCCTCAGCCAATCAGACACTGAGGTATAATGTCCACAAGGCCTTCAAGAGCGTACCCTCAGCCAATCAGACACTGAGGTATAATGTCCACAAGGCCTTCAAGAGCGAGCCCTCAGCCAATCAGACACTGAGGTATAATGTCCACAAAAAAATGGTGAAAATATTGAGCTAGATTAGTTTTTATCTTTAAACAGTCCACGGATGGCTGAGAAACATCCCGACACTGAGGTTAAATTATGGCTATTTAAATGATGAATTAGCTGAATTAGGGTTTCAAAACATTTTTTCCTTCAAAATGTATTTAAAATGAGATTCCTTTCATTGACAATGGCAATAAAATCTATTCTGATTCTGATTCCACACATTCCACGCAAAGAAACACCCTACAGGCCTATGTTTGTAAATGAGAGCTGTACCTTTAAGAAGGAGCTCCAGTGTCGGTCCAGGACTCGAGGAGATCCTCCGTTGTCGTTCTTACAAACCCTCGCCACCCTTGAAAACACCACCTAAAGCACACATTAAACACATATCCTCAATAACTCCTAAAACAGTAGCATTGCAGTAGTATTACAGTAGTATTGCAGTAGTCTTAGCAGTAGTTAGTACCTTTCCCAGGGCAGTGTACTCCACAGAGATCTCTCTGAAGAAGAAATAAACGTAGTTCCCGAAGTCAATGGCGTGAAGGAAGTGTGGCTCTGCAGAAAAATATTACACAATAACTATGTTGTAAACATGGACGACTGAGAGCTCCAAATGACAAAACAATATACAGTACTATAAAAATGTCACATTTTATATTTCTCTTTTCTATCTGCTTTAGGCTCATGAACCACCCACTCACACTCTCATTCACACACACCACTGTACACACGCACAAGGACACGACAACAACAGTGTGCACCTGTGGGATTCCAACTGCTAACCCTCCGCTGACAAGACCACCCGCTCGACCATGTGAGCCACTGACGCGCGGAAACTCAGTAGAATGTCAGAAGTAGACTTTATGTTTAGGATGTAAGTGTCTGACGTACCTCGGAGCCACTTGGAGTCGTACTTGACGGTGCGCAGCACGGGGCGGCCCTCGCCCAGACTCCTGTAGATCACAGCGTCTGATGCCAGGAAGTCCGTCATGGTGGCCGAATAAAAGTCTCCTCCTACAACACACAGTGTGACAAATCTCTATCAGGGACGTCAGTGCAGTGATGTAGCCACAGATACATGATGGACGGTGGCTGAGTGGACAGTGCTCTCGCTTCACAGCAAGAATGTCCTGGGCTCGATTCCCGGACCATGTGGGCCTTTCTGTGAGGAGTTCACATGTTCTCCAGCCAGGTGATTCTAACCATGAGACTGGCTCCACATCTCGAGACTGGCCCCTGGGCATTGCACTGCAGTCGCCCACTGCTCCTGACGGATTGCCCCAGCGGCATGGAAGGATGGGTCAAATGCAGAGGACAAACTTCCCTATGGGGACAATAACGTTCACCTTAACCTTAAAGATGAACTATATTTTATCTTGATGTTTTGCTTGTCCTATTACCTCATCATTGCTTATGTGTACACAAACAGACCATGATCCCATGTCTGGAGTTCGCATATTATTGAATTTTGATAGAAACAACATCATCTGAAATCCACTGTCTGATCTATAGCAAGGAAACAGCGAAAAGGCAAACTGTGTTCACATGTGCTGCCTGAGTCGCTCCAAAAAGCCGCACCATCGGCCATGAGAACATAATCAGCTGTTCGCCAAAGTCATCCGCAACTGCCAGTGATCAGATCCCTGTCAATACGGCAATACGCAGGCTCCCTGATCTTACTAGGTCATTCCTCTCTCTTGTGATGAAATACAGTGAGGCTGATGCCTCTGTGTGTGAAAGTAATGGCCTTAAAACAGAGGCTTTACTGCGCAGAGGTCTCCAGACACATGATCCAAAGGTCTCGTCCTGCAGCGCAGCTGTGTTAAGAATAATACTTGTTAGAAGTGGCCTTCACACCACACCCAGGTCAGCGCAGAGTCAGACATACTCTGACTGAGACCGCTCCGAGTGCTGCTCTTTAGACCGGCCTAAAGTCATGCAGCTGGATTCTCACAAGCTGGACTTGAACCCTTGACTTCTGACACTAAATCCAAAAATGGAGGTTACAATCACTGTCAGTCAGTTTCCCCTGGTCCTGAAGTGTTTATGACTGAAGGCAGTGAGAAGATAATTCAATAAAACACCTACAGTTGAAACCAAGCTAAACCTTGAGTTTGCACCAGACCTTATTTTTCAGAAAGTATTCAACCCCCTTCACTTTTTCCACATTTTGTTATGTTACAGCCTTATTCCAAAATGTATTAAATTATAGTTATTTTTTCTATTCAATCTACACACAATACTTAATAATGACCAAGAGAAAAAAGTATGTATTTTTTTTATTTGTCAGTTTAAAAAAAAAAAAAAAAAGGTAAATCTCACATGTACATAAGTATTCACAGCCTTTACTCTGACACTTAATACTGAGCTCAGATTCATCCTGTTTCCACTGATCATCGTTGAGATGTTTCTACAACTTGACTGGAGTCCAGCTGTGGTCAGTTCAACTGATAAAGGCACACATCTGTCTATAAGGTCCCACAGCTGACAGTGATGTCAGAGCACAAACCAAGCCATGAAGTCAAAGGAACTGTCTGTAGACCTCCGAGACTGGATTGTATCGAGGCACAGATCTGGGGAAGGGGACAGAAAAACTGTTGCAGCATTGAAGGTCCTGAAGAGCACTGTGGCCTCCATTATTCATAAATGGAAGAAGTTCAGAACCACCAGGACTCTTCCTAGAGCTGGTCGCCCGTCCAAACTGAGCAATTGGGGGAGAGGGCCGTGGTCAGAGAGGTGACCAAGAACCCAATGGTCACTCTGACAGAGCTCCAGTGTTACTCTGAGAAAATGGGAGAACCTTCCAGAAGGACAACCATCTCTGCAGCGCTCCACCATTTAGGCCTGATTGTTGAAACATCTCAACGATGATCAGTGGAAACAGGATGCATCTGAGCTCAGTATTAAGTCTCATAGTGAAGGCTGTGAATATTTATGTACATGTGATATTTCCGCTTTTTATTTTTGAAAAACTGGAAAGAAATTCTTAAAAAAAGCTTCACTGATAAATGAGTTTTTGTTTTGGATAATTGAAATAGTTGTTTTGGCACTGACCAGCAAATATTCCCACGTTGGACTGTCCCGACTCGAAGGGGCACCGGGCCTGTCCCAGCACGTCCTCCCCCACCTGCTTCAGAGAGGACATCTGCAAAACAGGAAGACCACGTGGCATTGAATGAAACACAAAACAACTCCAGAACTGTTTGTCATTTGGTAACATTAAAACAGGGTTAGGTTGTGAGGCTGCAGTACCTGGTAGCTCCTGCAGGTGGGGTTGAAGGCGTTGGTGCCGCAGGTGAACAGTGTCTCGTCGTCTTTAGGAACCAGCACTTTGATGTAGTTATAACATTCGTCCTAAAGAGTGTGTAATAAGAAACATGTATTCACAAACTGTAAATATTTGATTGTGTTTCATTCATCAGAATTACAACACCCTCAAAAAGCTGATTTATATCTCATTTTTGGAGTCACAAATCAGATTTTTTTTTTTCACACTTGAGCATGTGATAACCAGGAAAATACAGCGAAATGGCAAAATGATTGTAGCAAAGAAAGACATTTGGCCCTACACTCTTTAACATCTATGTACTGGGCCACATCGTCGGCAAGCATGGACTCCTCCCACTGCTATGCCGATGATGCTCAGCTCTACCTGCGCTCTGACTCCGCCTCCACATCAACCCCACCATCAGCTCTGGCAGCCTGCCTGGAGGAGACAAAGGCGTGGATGCAGAAAAGTTTCTACAACTAGATGACTCCAAGACTGAAGGGATTCTTAAAGGGCCCCCCACCAACTCATATCCTCCCCCATCTCTATTATTGCATAATCTGGACTCACCCTTCCTCTCTCCTCCTCTGTCCGAAACCTGGGAGTCATCTTTGACCCCCTCTTGTCATTTAAACACCACATACAAAATCTCTGTAGAATTTCCTGTTTTCATCTCAAAAACATCTCCACACTCTGCCCCAGTCTCTCCCCCTCTGACGCCTTTGTCTCCTCCAGGCTGGACTTCTGCTGCAGCACATACAGAACCCCGCGGCCAGGATCCTACCGAGGACGCCCCAGCACCAGCACATTACACCACTGGCTTCCAATCATCCAAAACACATCCAATACAAGAGCTGCCTGCTCACCTATCAATGCACTCACGGACACGCCCCGGACTACCTGACTGAACTCCTCACTCCTCCAGCCCTAACCAGAGCACTTTGGTCCATAGACACACCAACCTTCTCTTTGTCCCCAGAACAAAACTCAGGACAATGGGTGACAGAGCGTTCACCCTACCACCACATCTGAGGGCCCCACATTCCCTGGAGTCCTTCGAAACACCCTACCACCACATCTGAGGGCCCCACATTCCCTGGAGTCCTTCGAAACACCCTACCACCACATCTGAGGGCCCTACAGTCCCTAGAGTCCTTCAGAAGAGGGATAAAGACTTTTCTGTAACATATGTTTTAATTCTAATTTGTGTGCTCTTATTGTTGTGAATTGTCACTTGTGCTGTAGCACTTTGAGATTTTTAAGTAAAGTGCATAATAAACTAGAAATTGTTCTGCCATTGCGATTAAATGTGGAATGAAGCTTCAGAAAAATAGCAAAAATAGAATAAATCGCTGAAAATATTGTGAAAATAACTTGCATAATAACGCTGTAGTTACAGAAATTACAATTTAATTGTGGAATCTGTTAACTGTATCTGAAAACGCAGAGCCCAATTTGGGTCCTAGAGAGTGTAATGGGTTACAATGGGCTCCATTGAAATGAATAGGGCAGAATGCCAAACAAGTTGTGGAAGCTGAACATGCACAAATTGCAGAAAATGCAGAAAAATGGCAGAAAAACGTGAATTTGCAGAAGCCCATTATAAGTCAATGGCAAAATCGACTGAACTTTGTACAATTGCGGAAAAAACGGAAATCGCAGTGTTCCCAAAAGTGTGATTCTCCCAAAGACGTGGAACGTTTTGATGTATAAATTGTGGAAATCACAGAAAATGTGAAAGGCACAGAAAATCAGGAAAAAAATATAATAAAGAATTGTATACAAATGGTTAAATCAATTAAAGGTTATTATAATCATTAAATTAAAAATAAAAATAAAAAATATATAATAAATAAGTAAGAATCATCAATTATCATGACATTTTATTAAGTTTTTTAATGTACTTTTTTTACATTCATTTATTTAGGTAAATTGTGTAGGAAACAAACATTGTTAAAATCCAAATATTGGTTTTACTTCTTTAATCTTGATCTTAATCTTTAATTCACCATACAAAAAGCATTTGACATGATGGAAAAGCTGTTTACATTTCTTCCTAAATTTGCCACAAATGTGCAAATTTACCCTAAAATGGCAATGAGTGGACAGGGAACAGCAGATCATACTTGAAAATTAAAAACGCTAGTTTAGTCTTTGGTTCCTCTTTAAAGCAACCCAAGTTTAGTTTACGGCCTTTGTTAAACCACTAAGATAATACCTTTAACCACAAGAGGTCAACAGATGTGGTTGGATTGGGAAGTCTGGGCATCTCGGCTCGGACTGTTGCCTCCGCGACCCGACCCCGGATAAAGCGGAAGAAAATGGATGGATGGATGGATGGATGGATGGAGGTCAACAGAACCAAGTTGTGACCAGGCAGCTCCATCCGTTTTAGAAAACTAAACATTCTCTCTGTGAAACCTTCTCTAACTGGTGTCCATAACAAGGGTCATATAGCCGATAAGTGTGTCTGCCATGTAACTGATATGAGACAATTGCTTCAGCTCAGAACAAAATGTGATCATGAACGTCAAACTCACGCTGTTTTTTCCTCGTACTGTGCATTTCCCCACGTCTTTGGACTTCCAAGTCAAACTCTGTAACGAGCAGCAATAGAAAAGGTTAGTAGTGCTATTAGCAATAGGCACCGATTGATGTTTTTCCCAATGGGTGACAAGTGACCAGTAGCAGCGGTATATTTCACTGTACGGCTTAAGGGATCCCGTTTTAAAAGTAAACCAATAATAAAAGTGAAAGCTAGACTCTTTATTTGAGAATACATGTCAGTAGGTAACTGTTTAATTTATTTCACACAGATAGACTCTGTGTGAACCACCGCTGTTTGACTGTTGCGGGTTATGAAGGCACAGATGACACGTGCTGTCGACTTCTTCACAAAAGTCTTTATTTGAGGCCAACATTCATAAGAAAAGGCTCTAACAGTGGCTCCTCTCATGGCCAGAGTCGCGTTCAAAAGCACCTCGGACATTACCGAGGTGAGGAGCAATCGATACTTCACAGTATTATTTACCTTAAAACATACAGGGCTCAACACCTGCTTGGAATGTTCTATTCCATTAACAATATAGTGATCATTGTTGATATGGAGATTTTTAATGCCAAATGTTCTTATTTCGCTATAATGGTAATGATTGACTTTGTATTGGAGCTGACATGACTTATCACTGTTTGGGACAGTGCATAATGAACACACATGAAGGCCTAGCTAGTATTAGCCATTACAGTAGTATGGGAGGAGCAGTAGTATTAGCCACTACAGTAGTATGGGAGGAGCAGTAGTATTAGCCATTACAGTAGTATGGGAGGAGCAGTAGTATTAGCCACTACAGTAGTATGGGAGGAGCAGTAGTATTAGCCATTACAGTAGTATGGGAGGAGCAGTAGTATTAGCCATTACAGTAGTATGGGAGGAGCAGTAGTATTAGCCATTACAGTAGTATGGGAGGAGCAGTAGTATTAGCCACTACAGTAGTATGGGAGGAGCAGTAGTATTAGCCATTACAGTAGTATGGGAGGAGCAGTAGTATTAGCCATTACAGTAGTATGGGAGGAGCAGTAGTATTAGCCATTACAGTAGTATGGGAGGAGCAGTAGTATTAGCCACTACAGTAGTATGGGAGGAGCAGTAGTATTAGCCACTACAGTAGTGTGGGAGGAGCAGTAGTATTCGCCACTACAGTAGGTACAGAAGGTGGTTTCTACCGTTTGAGGCACAAAGTTCTCTGCAGCCGTCGTCAGATTAACAGCAAAAACATGATCTCTGTAAAACAAAGCAAATAAAATGAATACATGTGTTGTAATTATTGTAGTTTTGCATTAAAGCGTGAACAGCAGTAAAGGAAAGGAACATACAGTTCAAAGCCATAATGCCAAACACGAGTAAGGCTAGTCCTAAGAAGTCAGCTCAATAGCAAGAAGGCAGCTATGCGCGGCCAGTTATCAGAGACCCTCAGCCACTATCCAGGAAGAAACATCTAAGGTCCATAAGTACATCAAGGGAAAGGCCCCAACAGATGAACAGAGCAGCTCAGTGAGGACAGCGTGAGAGGGACAGGAGGAGGAGCTTAGTGAGGGCGGGCTCTGAGTGAGGGAGACGGACAGGGGGAGGACTCAGAGGGTGAGTGAGTGAGTTGGTTGACTCCTTGCCTGGAGACGGCACTGTCCCTGCTGACAGCGCAAACAATTTTTAGTCTCAAGGCTGGTTTATGGTTGTGCGGCCGGCCACGCCCACCAAATTGCCGTACGGCTGAAGGGGGTTGAACTGTTCGGGCTTCTACGTTGCTCCTCTACGTCACATTGAAATTAATCTTCTTTTTGAATTTTTTTAATAACGTAAAAAGTGAACACACAAAAGCACTAAATCAGGGAAACAAAGTATCACTCGAAAATAAAT
>OMNZ01099085.1:0-19579 GCA_900303255.1 Lesueurigobius sanzi | reverse complement strand
GACAATATCACGGACAGAATCTGGATTAATCCAGGACTAAACTAAGAAGCAAACTGGACTAAAGCAGAGACTGAAATCAAGGTCTAAACCAGGACCAAACTAAAAAGGACTAAACCAGGGACAAAAGGAAACGATGATTACGACTAACCAGGGGTCTTTCTCAATCGCAAGGTTGCTGCTCTGAGTTACATTTGAGTTACTTTTGGCAAAAGAGTAACGGAAAATAGTGATAATAATGCCACAAGAGCAAAAGTGTAGTTAAAAATGTCCTTTTTCTCAGCCAGACACATTCTTTTGTGTTAGTTTTGATGAGGTTTGCTTCACAAGCCTCTTTTTACACCAGTATCCAACTTGATTTGGTGCTGCATGTTATTTGGGGGGATTTGGACTTGTAACTTGAAGTAACTTGAGTTACTTCAATTGTAATGACTAATATATTACTGTATTTTGTTTAAGTAATATATTATATTCCTCAGTTACTGAAAAAAGTAATATATTTCTGTAACTAGTTACTTTTGTAATGAGTTACTCCCAACACTGTTTACAAGTCACACAATCCACCTAACACCTTTTTTCTGTTTTTTCTTTTTGTTTACAACCGTGATGCATTATGGGTGATTTTAGCTGGTGCAAGGCAACGAAGGCAACATAGATGTATCCTTGGAAAGTTAGCCACATGCTAACCAAACGGAGGACACATGCCTTTGGAGCACATGACAATTGGAACAGCACTTGGGCAGCGAGTGATGGTGACGCCCACATTTCACCAAGGCAAGGTACCTTGTGATTGAGAAACACCCCAGGTCTAAACCCAAGGACTCAAATCAGAAACTGTGGATACAATAGCAGCATACCACCACTGAATATGAACTTGGTTATCAGGCTGGAAAAGTACAATACAAGTGTAAGCACCAATTCAGCTTTTTTTTTTACTTCCGATACCGATACTTGGGGTTTCAGTATCTACTGATATCTGATACCAAGTGAAAAATGGCAGCATTTTTTTAAGTAGGTTTGTAGATGACATATTTGTTGTTTATGTTAATAAAACTCTTTTGTATTGCATTAATAACTGACTGGTCCATGTTATATTAATATAGATATGTTTCTGATATGTTTTATCAGTAATTCTGTAACAGTATTTCTCAAACTAAAAAACAAACAGACCTTCAACATTAGCCAATATTATTTCAATGCTTTTGGTGTGTCGCTTCTGTCCAAGTTTGGTTGAAGCTAGCATTAGCATACTGATTCTAACTGCTAACCAGTTAGCTGATGCTAAGTAAAACTAATCAACTAATGAGTTGCCAGAAATACATCAGAATAAATGGGTCTGAATCGGGACTAAACCTGGACAATATCACAGACTGAACCAGGATTAAACTAGGACTAAACCATGAGGGAAGCATGTCAAAACTCTGGACTAAAACAGGTCTTAACAAGACTAAACCACCACAACACCAGGTCTAAACCCAAGAAGAAGCAGATGGCTTTAGTCGCCTTTAAAAGGACATTATACACATGAATTGTGATAAAATCGAATTTGTGATTTAAACTGAAGAAAATCGTGATAAGATTTTTTGGCCCTAGTTTCATTGACAACATAAGTTAACAATGCACATGGCACTAGTACCATTGCCAGAAGGGGACATATGAACTACTTGACCTCTTTTTGACATGCAAGTTATGCAACTGCCAAGTCAAAATAGTTTTCAAATCATGAAATCATGACATGTAAATATGGGAAGACCAACCAAATATAACCAACTGGGGCTAAAACAAGACGCAAACCACGTGTAGGTGTTGAATACTACACTGTAATGGCCCCTAATAGCCTCCGAAGTGACACCGCTGTCAAAATATGACATTAACCTTGTATTAACCTTAGATTAAAGTCATCCTTTCTAATGCACAGAAGCACATCACCTGTCGCCTTATAACCCACTCCTAAAGCATGGACACACAGAGGGATCACACACGACTTCTCTTTACTCATGCTTGATGGCTCCTGTGCATGGAAATACAATCTGTCTCAATCACATGGCCAGGCTATTCCCAGCAGCTTTCACTTGAACTGCACACAGACAGACACATGCACACAGGGGGAAGCATGGGAACAATTTAGCAGTTGTGACACCCATGGAAAATTAATGTTTGTAATTTTATACAGAGGAACTGTTATATAGCTACTGTTGCACACTCACAGCCCAGTGACCCACTTGTTACCCCGGATGTAAATAAACACATTAACGTTTATGTGTTAAGTCGCTTCAATGTGTTTGACTTCCTTCAAAATGCCACTTTCTCAACTTGTTTTCTGGATTTTTTTCTGTTTTTAAACGGAGAAGGAGTCAAGTCGGGCCAAGTGGTCATGCCTAGGAAAGAGGGATGTGTCCTCAGCGACCAATCACAGCAGTATTGAAGTTACATTTAAAGGCGGCCAGCATAATTCTCCTCACATGGATTTTACATTAGAGGAGGAAACTCTCTCAGAAAAAAGTGTAAATGTATATGAAGCAAGTTGTTGTTTTGACTCAACACTTCATAATAAAAGACGGGGGTCATTAGTGTCAAACTGAAAGTATCTCTGATGCCATGATCTACACAGCTTCGAAAAACTGCTTTTCATCTTTGTAAAATCCTTCATAAAAGTAAATGAAATACCTTGTTAAACTTGGAACAGGCCATTGTCAGCTGCATCCCTAGAACTTCTTTCCTCTGATTGTGAGCGCTTGTGCATCAGAGGGTCCTGCTCAGATCTCAGTAGAGTGTGGACACAAGGGCCACAGACAGACCCTTAGCCTGCTCTTGCGCTTTGTCAGTGCTTTTTACTGTGTTCCCAACATGACCATCATCTGCGTTTAACTGACAAAAAACATGTCTTGATTACATAATAATCATTATTTAACGATTCAACACATTTTGGAAAATTGTGTTGAAGGTATAGCCCTTTCAAAGCCTGTCGACTTTTTATTTAGTTTTGTCAGTTTAGTTCAGTTTAGTTTAGTTTGTCTCTGTCAATCAAAAGCATCGAAGCATGTGACACCTTCTTACCATGGGCCTCTTTCTAGAACTTGTATAACTTGTTCAAATCAGACAGTTCTCAAGCTTTCTGTGGCCTGCTCTCATCTTGGTTCTTCAGCGGCCGGCGCTGCTTTAAAGGCTTCCTTAGTGTCCACTTTTGCTCCTTTCGCAGGGTCTTACCAAGGTCAGCATTTGGTCATGCCCAGATTGGTCGGGGTGGTGTTAAATACCTGAATTTGCCCTTTGGTTTTGTCCAGCTGTTTGTAAAGATGTGCTTGCATTGTCACTTTTTTCTGCCACTGGAGCTCTGAATTTTGAAGGTTTTTTTGTTTTGTAGTCAGAAACCTAACCTGCATGGTGCCACTGTTGCCTCTCCTGGAATAATGGTTGTGTAAATGTCTATAGTGTAACAAAACTAGTATTGGAACCTATTTTTCTTTAGCCTACTGATGTAACTTTAGTCACGCCCTATGACAAGGGGCAAGAGGTGTAATCACAATAGACCACTTAGAGGACCACTCCATTTGAAAGCCACTATTTTACATGACTTTAGAACATAGGAGTCCAAACTTTTTCCACTGTGGGTCGCACACCGTGGTCAGTGGAGAAAAACATTCAGCAGAGTGTGTTTAACAGAGATGTAACTGTGCAAAGGAAACTTTATTTACACTTGAGTCTTAATGTAGCCCCGTCTCACCATGTTAATCTTTTAGGCTATAATTGTGTTCAATTTTAAAACCCGCTTTAAAAATACCATCTCATGCTTCTTGTCGAGTTGGCGCACAATGCCAGAGGGCCAACAAAAATTGATTCGAGGGTTGCATTCGGACACCACAGCTTTAGAACAAGAGAGTCGTCTTATTGTTCTGCACAAACCCGTTTCTATTAGCGTGTGTAATGTGTTTACATATTACACAACTAACACACCTTCAGTCAACAGGCATAATTATTATTTAGTTTATAGTATGTTACAGTAGGAAACAAAGCACTCAGAATTGCAATTTCCCAGAAACAATTCCTCTGTTGCGTCAATAGGCAGTGGCACTAATCCACATTCTCTTTTGTACCTTTCCATTGTCCCCATGTTGTGATCATCTCAGTTCAACTTCTCATGTCGTCCACAATCAAAGCAATGGGTTAATTGTAAACGATGACATTGAATGTTGGCCTATACCTAATCCATATTCCTATAGAGAGAACATCACATACAAGATGCACAAACTTTTCTGAAAACAAATATGTGCAAGGCTTGAAATGATGAATAAGTGAAGAGTTTGTTTGCAAAAGCAGATATCTCTGTTTTGAAATTTTTGCTAAGTTGTTTTAAATTTGTATTACCGTCCTCTACAGGTAGCACCAGTAAAGTTAAAGGTGAATTAATTTGATCAATGACAAGTGACTTCATATTTCTGATGCACTAAAATAGATCTGGTCATTAAAATCTCATCTACAAAAAGAGAAAACTACAAGGCACTCATCTGTTTTTGCAAATAAACTCTTCAAGTATAAACTTTCAGTGGACAGAGCAGGGCAGTGCATCCTCTCATGCACTTCAGGACCCTGCTACTGACCCAACTTTAAACATGAGTGCACATAAATCATAGTCTGGAGTGGACAATTGCATCAAAGAACAGGAGTCAAATGATCTTTCATTGTTAGGGCAATATTATGGACAACTCATTTTATCTTAGAAGTAAGAATAATGCTCGTTAGGTATTAATATTATCCTGCTTTTTCTGGTTGCCTTTTTTAATGACCATGGTTAACTCATAAGCGTCTCTACTTGGCTAGAATTAGAATTAGGAATGTCAATCTAAACATCCCCTAAAGTTAACATTTTAGATCTGTCACATGCATCGTCCAACTTTCACGCAAACAGACCGCAGTGACATAGCGGATCTCTTATGGCTGCGACCATGTGGCTTTGTGCAAGGCTTTTTGACATTTTACAACCCCGCGACAAACCACAAGGGCAGCTCAAACCAGATGGAAACGGCGACCACAAAGCACCCAAACTTGTATACAGTAGGCGGCGGCATGCGTGCGCGTAAAACCGCAGCGACTTTACCTTGTAGGTCCTGCGTAAGCGCATGGAGCAGATATCCAAATCCGTGCCAACTCTTCTTCTTAGAACAAAAACTCACAATTAGAAGAACTCAAACAAAACCTGGAGGTCATTCTCACAGAGCAATGGTGCAAGAAAAGTCTTGGCGATTGGAAGCGAAGGATTTGAAGGTTTCAGGTTGCTGTGTTTAGCGCGTTTTAGTTGGAGGAGGGGGCACAAACGCGCTGCCCCGCCCGTGTGCCAATGATTGAGCAATAGCCATTAACTGGGGGCTGTTCTTAGCAACGCCCCAAAGTGACAACGGGGCCCTCAAATGAACTATATATCACTGTGACGTTATGTAAGTGGCCCCTCAGATGACGAAAGTTAAGGTGTTATTTCTGACAATAACAACGTTTTCTTATCGCCACATTTAACCAGTTAACATAGAACTAAAAGCACTTTTATTATATATATTTATTATACTATTTTTTACCAACTAAGGCTGTAAGACTTTTCTCAGCATGTATTATCCCAACTCGAAGACATCCTGGCCCTCACTGCATCTGTTCAGCCGAAAATAAAAACGACTAGCCTACAATCATTCAAAGTCAGAATTTATTCACAAACAAAACACAAACGAAATGTACACACACACAAAGTGGGCAGTCAGTCGTATTGGGCAGGCAGGTAATCAAAATGCAATCTGGGAAATGACTTTGAGCCAAAAAAGATGGAATTGTTCAACATTGTCCATATCGAATTGTTAAAACTGAATTGGCATGATATTCCAAATTATTGTTGCCAGATAAATGTAACAGGAAAGTCTTAAAGACATGGTTTTAGTCCTTTTTCCACCCACATTGGATTCCTTTAGGTAAAATATACATTATATACAGTATATACAATCAAAAAAACATTTTAAGAGCTTTTCTTGACATCGATAGGTGTGCTTTAGTCTGCGGTTAATGGTTATTCCTCTCTCACTTGGACTCCCAAAGATGCTTTATTTCTTTCAGTCCTTGCTCTGTTGCGACATGGAGAATGTGGTCCAGGGCGTTTATTTGGCTCAACATCTTCACCACTTCTTTAATCTGCTCCCTGATGAGGAAAATCAATCACAAAAACACATTAACACACATTCTCAGGTTTAGTTTTTAGCAGATTTTGTATAATTTTGCACGCACTTAGCATTGCGTCGCTCTGTGTCGGCAACCCCCAAACTGCTGCGATAAAAGGTGTTGACCAAGTGAGCGAGGTAACGGGACAAGGGCTCAAGCTGAGCCAACGTCTGCTGGCCTTTCAACACGGCAAACCACTGCTTAGGTAAGAGCTCCAGCACCTAAAGGGAAAACAGAACGTTTTCAATACGCAATCTGCAGGAACATACTGGGGTTGGGAAACGAGTATTGACAAGTCATTGTAGAGTGTGCAAAATAAAAGATTTCATGAACCCAACGAACTCCTGCCCTTTATATAGATTATATAATTTTTCTGTCACTCACAGCATTGCACAACATCCTCGCAACTCATCCGCTTACCTTCTGGCACTTTTGGATGTTATCCTCTGTAGAGTCTGACGTCTGTAGTGCGGACACAATGTAGCGATTTAGCACGCTGTCTAAAGCCATATCCTTCAGACAAGAACTCGACAGGACACCGTCCCACAGTAGGATGTTACTCAACAGCTGGAGTGAAAGACGCGGAAAATCACATTACTTGATAGATAATCCCCCCAAAAACTGCAAATAGTGTATCAGGTTTGCACTGGTGTCGAGCCACACAGGTTTAATTTACACATACCTTTATGCATGACCAGAACTGTCTCTGGTAAAACAGATAGGGACTGCCATTCTTGTTGTCCATTACACTAAAACACAACAAAATAACGCAATAGTGAGTAAAACTGTAGCAAACCCACAAAGCGATCCATTAAAAAGAAAAAGAATCACATACTTTTTGGGGTACAATGGTAAATAGAGGTCTTCATCTATAGATCTTCTGGTACGTAAAACGATTGATTTTAAAACCTCCTGTTCAAAGCAGCAAACGAAGCACAGGTCAAGTAGATGCAACAAAACGCTGACAAAAGAAGCAGATGGAACCGTTTGGCACCTGCGTGTATTTGTTTTCTCCGTGCAGTACTGTGGGGTAATCCTTCATCAGTCTCTGGATGATGGTCACCAGTCTGGAAGTCTGACTACTGGACAGAGGATCCCACACTTGCTCCACCAACACTGCCACATGCGAAATAGAACATATTAATACAAGCAGGGGATTGAATGATTTTGCAGTTATGAGAGGGCACCATCTACCTGTCAGTTTGGTGAGGACAACCTTCTCTACAATGGCAGGTAGCAGGCTGATGTCTGCATCTCCTTTCTGCAACGCGCTGTGCTCTTCAAAGCCATAAAATAACAGTGACTCAAACCAGAGCATATACTCAAAGTTATTACACTCAGCCTAGGCGCGGGGGGAAAAAAAGAATAGACTTAATTTAGATTGAGAAAACTTCAACATATATGTCAATTCCCCAAATATGTTTTACCTCAAGAGGGTTCCATACAATGAGTTGCAGGCGAACTAAAGGGTTAAAAAGCTTGGGTAAACAGAGACCTATATAAGCTTCTCTGTAGCAGTCGCCATACTCTCTCCTCCAAACTTCAAAACGGGATTTAATGCAGTCCAGAGAGTTGAAGTCATCGAGTACATCTTCGAAGATCTTCTTGCACTCCCGGATGATGCGATCTAAGGAACATTAGGCTTAAGTTGTGGATTGGCACAGAATTTCAATAGTTAAGTGTGATTGCAACGATTCCAAGAGTCGTACCTTTCTCCATGTTGAAGCTGGTAATGTCAGTGGTCATTTCCTCATCATCTGAAGACAACCCTTCTTTATGCTCCGCCCTCTTTCCATTCTGCTCCCTCGCCTGTCGACGCCGAGTTCTGTGCCCAATAATAAAAAGAAAAACATCTTGGTGACTTTGTGAGGACTCAATGATCCCTTCAGTCCATTTCTATCATTTACACAAAAAAAAAAATTATTATTGTCAAAGTCTATGATGTTGCAAACCTCCGGGCCTCTCTCTCAGCTATCCGCCTTTGGCGACAAAGCTCTTGAACGGCTCGGTCCCTGCCTACGTTAGGAGCCACGACAGCTTTACCTGAAACAAACAGGAGCTATGTGAGGACTAGTTTTGAGGAATGATGAAACCCTTAATTCTTTTCTGTAGCACACTAATATGTCAATACTAATATTTATTTGAATCAAAATGTAATTCAATAATGACATTTATTGCTTCTGTGTATTTTTATACATATTTTGTCACTTACCTGGCTGCATTTTTCACATATTACACAGTGAAAGTCACAATGGACAAATCACTATCTAAAGTTGTGTCATCTTTACTCAGTGGCTCACGGCCACCAGAGCTGATCTATAATCATTCTGCTGGCAGTAACTCTCCACCATAACAGGAGTAGCTCAAGTAGCCTCATTTTTCATGTTTTCTCACATTCATCCACAGCATAACAAGCAGAACTGTCTTTATCAAGACTAAGCACAACTTGAAAGGGAAACAGGACAGGGGAAATGGGGATGACGGATGAAGCCAAGACTCACTCACACACATCCATACAGAACTAACGAGGCTGTTTGAATAAATCTTAAAAACCTTCAAGATGGACTGACTTGAAAGGCTGGCAAACTCCGCCGATTCATCTTTAATATCATCCTGTCTTCTCTGGACAAGTCGAGAGGCCCGTTGCCTTAGTAACTGGTGCATGGCAGCCTCCAGCTCCAGGACGGCCGGAACCTGAAAGATATGATGCCTTCTGTGATCAGTGACCCAAACAACAGCGGGGCTCCCAATCCCTACATCTGCTGCGCTGGTGGGACAGAAGCAAGGTAAAAACAAACCAGGGCTGCAGCTGATTGGACAAAGTCGTTTAAAGTTAAGGACGTTGTACCTCACGACTGAGAAGCTTCACAATTATCTGATCAAACCTGGCAATCAAGCTAGTTTTAAAAAACATACATGCAAGTTGAATATTGCATTAGCAAAAGATTGGTGCATTCATTTGAGCTTAAAAAATAATTGAGAATAACAATATTATAAGGCAGCAAAAATCTGTTGAATAGTGCACCAATTATGTGCAATTATGCATTTTTACATATTTTGTCATCATTATGCTATAAGTGAGTAAATAATGCGTTAGTGTGGTTTGTAGAGGAAATGAGTGCTGAAGTTTCTCTCTCCGTGACTATTCTGCCGCTGTAGGATCAAAAAGTAAGACACATGCTTCTAAAAAGGTGCTGCAGTCGTACAACAGATTTGTGAGAAAAAATTATAGAAAAGGTGACTGATATATATTTTTAATTCAAGTGATTTCAAGCCATAGCTTTCATAGACTATTATAGATCATCAAGTCATTTTTAATATATCTTGAAACGGATCAGTAATTGCAAAACAGAAACCCTTGAAATTAAATAACACAGTTTCTCCCTTACCTTTTCACTGAAACACTCAAGCAAGTCTCGAACATACCCTCGCATCTCTTGCAAGAATTTATATTGATCTTCTTTGTCATTTGATGTATCCTCCATCTCATGTATGGCAATCTCCGACGCGGACAGGTCCTCCTTGATTTGTTTATAGCGGTTGAGGTTTGCTTCATTGGCTGCATGCATTTGGCTGAGCCTACAGACACAGGGCATACAAAGAGAAGTAGCAAGAATAACTTGTGACATGATGCGTTAAAAGACTCAACCATGTCAACTAGAAGTGCTACACAGTACACATTATTATGTGCATGTACTACATGTATAATGGTCAAAAGCACAAATGTGGCCCAATGGTTTAATAACTGTAATTAAACAGCAAGTAGCATTGTTGGGTCGAGGACAGTGGACGTTGCTTCAGCCTTTTACTGGACCTACCTCTCTCGCAGGCGTTTCTTTACCATATCAGTGGATAAAGGGGTTGAGTCAGAGCTTCGCATTCCATAGTGCATGGTGCCATTGTCAGTCCGAATCGCTGCTTTGTCAGGCTGTGCAGGTTCTGGGGTCACTGCACTGTAAGTGAAAGGCATGTTGTATGATCCACCATAGGGCTGGCTCTCATATCCACTCTGATAATAGACAGTGCTGTCTTCTGGCTGAGAGGTTTGAACCTGAAACAAGCAATAGAAAAACATATTACATGTGTAAAATAGAAAACAATAAAAGCATTGTATGTGTTATTTCATGAAACTTACCTGGGGTATGCTGATTCCTTTCCTGATCTGTTCTTGCTCCCATCGGCAAACCTCTTCATCCTGACCGGCATTCAGCGCTTCATCATCACTACCTTCAATTCCTGTCCAATTCACAGCACAGATATTGGTTTAAATTTTAGTTCAGTACTTTTATTTAACTATTCATGACAGATATGATGAATAAAGTACCAATTTCTTCAGCGATTTTTTGTCTTTGACTTTTACTCTTGACTCCACTGAAGCGGATCCTCTTTTCATCATCATCATCACCACTGGCTTCGTCCTCTTCTCGAACCAATCGTTTGGAAACTTCTGCCTCGACAGGGGGTGTGTCACCCAGCTCTCGAGCCAATTGACGACGCTTTCTTGCTGCATGTATAAAGGCTGCATCAGGTATTTCCCCTAAAAAAAACACACACACAAAAAAAAACACACTTAACATTTTTGTTACAATATTAATGCAACACACCCAGTCAAAGCCATACCAGGTCTCAGAGTGCTGAGTGTAGACAGAGTATTGAAAGTACTGCTGCCTTTGTGTCCAGTCTTTTGGTCTTCCTCTGCATCATCAGCACTGTCTACCTCCATCTCCTCCTCGCCCTGATCACTCGCAGGTCTGCTGGGAGCCTCCTCTTTGATGACGGATAAAGGCAGAGGGTCTGTAAAAGGTGGGAAACACTTGATTAGGTCTTTTGGGGCGACAGTGGCGCAAGTAGTAGAGCGGGTCGTCTTGTAATCGGAGGGAGGCGCACACTGTCGTTGTGTCCTTGGGCAAGACACTTCACCCACCTTGCCTCCAGTGTCTGCGTACACTGGTGTATGAATGAGAGTGTGAATGGGTGAGTGGTTCCTTGATGTAAAGCGCTTTGAGTGCCTAAAGCAGGTAGAAAAGCGCTATATAAATGTGACCATTGATTTACCATTTACCATTACCATAAGGAGACGGCAAGTAGCACAGACATGTTTGTACTAGCGCCATAGAACCAGTGGTTCTCAACTGGGGGGTCGGGATCCAAAAGTGGGTCGCGAGGCTACCAGACAAATACATAACAAAGCCAGTGTACTTACCGGACTTGTTTTCATGTTTAACAGTGGTCGTCTTCTGTAGATCTTCCTTGTACTCTTTTTTAAGCTGCTTGACAATTTTCTTGCTGTGGTTGGATTTCTTCACTCTGAACACCTCGAATCCTTCTGTTTACACACACCGGTATCAGAAATATGATATAACAAACTAGGCTTTGATATAGCATGCGACAAAATCGTACGAACTATAAATATACAGCCAAATACGACCAACTAGTTCAGCATGCTATAGCTTATCGGGCTAACACGGTAAGCTAACATACCTTCCTCGTCTTCGAAGCTCAGCACACTGACAGCGGTGGGCCCTTGACTGGGGGCACTGTCTTTACTCTTCTTCTCTTTTTTTACAGTCTTGATGCTGTTGAACAGAAAGCCGTTGCTCTCTCTGCTCTCGAAGCTGCTGGACGAGCCCATGAACGGGATCTCCGCCACAGGCCCGAACATGGTCGGGGCCAACATGGGCTGCTCCTTGACCACCTCCTGGTGCTGCTCCTCCTCATCGTCAGACTCGTTTCTGCGCCGCAGGTTTACCCGTTTGGCCCTTTTGAACATTGTTAGTCTGTGTCGATTGTGGCAGTTTATGTGAGTATGTGCATAAAGCTTTGATCTCATGTATCATCCAGCGAAGAAATTATCCTCATTTAGGCGGTCCGCCATTTTCTGTCTCTGCACGATTTCTTCTGTGGAAAGTTGGAGCGAGCCTGACACCAGAGAAGCACATACTGCCACCACGCGGTTACAAATGGTACTGCCGTTTCAGGCTCTTTTCCACCAAAGATATTATCTTTAATAGTAATATTATTTCAACAGAGACTAGGGCTTTCACCGATCCATGGGCCTCCAAATTACCATGCAAACAATCCGGGACGCCACTGTAAAATCATTTAGTAATACAGATAATATCAAGCCAAAAAAAAAAAAAAAAAAAAAAACTTGAGTAGGCTATTTGTTATGGCTTGCCATATCATTTGGTCTCACTGAGTGCGTTTACATGCGCTCGAGTATCCTGGTTATTAACAGGGATTTTAAATATCCTGGTTTTGTCTGTGTCCATGTAAACACAATATCCCAATTTCAGTGCTCTGGATAAGCCAGTGTCCAGGTTACTAGAAACCAGAATACTACAGTGCATTTACATGCGCTCGAGTATCCTGGTTATTCATCATATCCTGGTTATGACAGTATTCTGAATATCAGTGTGTTTACATGCGCTCAAGTATCCTGGTTATTAACAGGAATTTTAAGTATCCTGGTTTTGTCTGTGTCCGTGTAAACACAATATCCCAATTTCAGTGCTCTGGATAAACCAGTGTCCAGGTTACTAGAAACCAGGATACTACAGTGCGTTTACATGCGCTCGAGTATCCTGGTTATTAACAGGAATTTTAAGTATCCTGGTTTTGTCTGTGTCCGTGTAAACACAATATCCTCCTTTCAGTTTTCTGGATGAGCCAGTATCCAGGTTATTAGAAACCAGGATAATCTCACTGGGATACTCCTACAGTATCCAGGATATTGGGTCATGTAAACAGAGTATCCTGGTTTCTCATCGCTGCTGACGCATTGAACATGTGCAAACTACAGCGACACATACGGCAGGATTTTTTTTTTATAGGAACCTTTATATCTTCTCAAAATAAACAAAACAGCAGGACCAGGATATTTGTCACGAGCCCCGCCCCGCTCTGGAGCCTAAATATCCAGGATACTGTTGTTACCCATGTAAACAGGAATATGAGTTTCCAGGTTTCTCAGAGCGCATGTAAACATCATTTCCAGAATACTGTCATAACCAATACTGTCATATTACTAATAACCAGGATACTCGAGCGCATGTACACTCACTCCATGTAAACACAATATCCTCATTTCAGTTTTCTGGATAAGCCAGTATCCAGGTTATTAGAAACCAGGATACTCTCACTGGGATATTCCAACAGTATCCAGGATATTGGGTCATGTAAACAGAGTATCCTGGTTTCTCACCGCTGCTGACGTACTGAGCATGTGCAAACTTCAGAGATATACAGTATAGGCCCTGCTCTTGGACCTATATATCCAGGATACTGTTGTTTTCCATGTAAACAGGAATATGAGTATCCAGGTTTCTCCGAGCGCATGTAAACATCATATCCAGAATTCTGCCATAACCAGGATATTACTAATAACCAGGATACTTGAGCACATGTAAACGCACTCACTTAAGACTTGAATTTGAATTGAATATGCAAATTGTATTTTTCTTATTTATATCTTGAAATCATCATCAACGACTCTTGAGGGTCCTGACCACATAACGCTACTCTTCCTTATTCAGCACTGCTCTTCTTGATTTGGTTGTGTATGTATTACTTTGCAGTATCTGGTACTGTATGCATATTCATGTTGGCACCAGAGCTTTGATTTATTTGAGAGGCCTTACTAAACTGATATGTTTCTGTTGTTTCTTGGCCAGTTGAGATTACTACAGAAAATCAGCTCAATAGCGCTTTGTTATTATCCATCCAGGCTAAATGTTTCCTTTTATATTTTTCAGATCTGTACACTAGTTTACCCTATAGCTGCTGTAGCTATGTCTCAATGGGGAATTAAGTGGCTTTGAGATGTGTGCAGCCCCATGGTGCACACTAGAAAAGGTGGACATGTTGTTTAAGCCGGGGAAGAAGACAAATAAGGGCCTAGTCTAAAAACAAACAAACAGACTACAGTGGCAAACGATAGTAAAGTGAATGGAGCAGAAGGGTGAGGGTCGGTGGATTGTTGGGCACAAGTCTTTCATTGAACTGGGCAGCAACAACAGGCTAAACTTTTAAGTTTACTGTTGCCAACATCACGTGACTGGCCATTTCAATTTTTATTTACTGCTAGCCATTTGAGATGCATATTAGGCTACTTGGATCATCAGTGATAGTAATATTAAACTGTCAACAGCGCAGGCCGATGTGGTATGACTAATTAAAATCTAAACGACCCACTGCCATTAAAATCAGTAATTGGAGATAAATATCTCTATAATGTTCCACGGGCTTGTCCTGTTAAGAAGGATGGATAAACATTTAGTGCCAACAGAGCAGACTACCTCATCAGGTTCAGAATTAATTGATGAAATGTAGACAATTTGCACTATTACTTAATTATGTGGCTGTCTGACGAAGACGACGACAGTGATGTTAATACAGATGAAAATATAGGTTCATATCTTTTTTCATTTTTTCTTTTCTTTTCTTTTCCTTTTCTTTCTTCTCTTTTTCACTGTCTTACTGTAATAAACACATAATGAAACATGAAATTCAACAGTCAGCCACTTGAGGGCACCATTGTCACTCAAACCGATCACATGTATTTGCTTATAAATACTCATGTGTGAATGCTAATGAAATACAGTGACATTTCCTGATCCACCGAATGTATTTGGAACAAAATAACATGAATATAGATGCCATCAATTGTGCTCTTCGAATGTTGGCGAGCCTCATCGTGTCACATCACTAACAACCACTGCAAGTTGGAGCATTAAAATAAACACAGACAAACTATATGCTTCATTGGCTGTAATGTATAGTTTGCGCTCACATTATAGAATTCTATTTTAGTTGGAGCAGGTGCCAATGCAGCTCTATGGGAGAGAAACAGTTATTGAAAGGAATTTTCAAAAAGAAAATTTACAAAGTCTGTGCAGGTTCTCAGTCGCACAGGAGTTGTCCATCGTAGGCAAAGATTCTTCGGTCTTCATCTGTACTCTGTGGTTGGAGTGTAGGACGTTTCGCTCTTTATCCAAAAAAGCTTCGTCAGCTTTTTGGATAATTTACAATGGTTTTCTCTGATCATTCTTTGATCGTGATTGGGTTCAAAACCTGCCATATTATTCTTATGGCTGAAACAAGTCATTTCTACTTGCCAACATCATGCACATGTTTTTGAATATTGTCATCACTTTTGGACACCTTTGTGAGAAAACATTTAGATCTCAGTTCATGTGCGCTGACAACGAAGACACTGTCCTTTGTGACTTTTTGGATTGACACAGGAATTGCAGAGAAAGTAGCAATAAACTAAGAGCGAAATCTGCATTTTTGCTACCCATTACCATGAAAACTGACAAATCAAAGGAAATGAGAAAAAAAGATTCTCTATACAGTACAGCAGGGGTTTTCAACCAGTGGTCCTTGACTTGATATCCAGTGTCTAGTCTAAAATACACTAGGGGAGCTGCATATTGAATATTAATGAATATCCAGTTCATATATATATCTGAATAATTCTACTTTTGTTATTTTAAACATTTGAGAACACAAAGCGTAAAATAAAGTATAGAGGCCTCTTTTATACAAAAATATAGGCCTATATGGCACACACAGTGGGCCGCAGACTAGGGCTTAGTCTGAATGGTCCCTGGGGCAGAACCAGTTGAAAACCCCTGGCCTGCAGCAATTGAAAACTCATTCAATTCAAGATTTGCAAAGCTCACATAAGCCACTGACTGGTACAATTCAATTTGACATAGTCCTGAAATTGTATATTTATAATTGCTTGAATACCGGCATGGTTACTGCAAGGACATCTCTGATCATCGCTGTAGTAGTGCATGTGTAGTGAGTGCCACAACAACGTTACTTTTTGACTTTGTGGAAGTTGACAATGCTAATTTCACACTTCACTTTCGATTTGATTCACTCTCTGCTGTTGTTTCTCGGCTGAAGTTTAGTCAGGGTGTAAACAGAACGGGCAGAGGGGGCTGTGTGTCTCAAACTCGAGTGTCAGCACAGCACCTTCACTTTCCGCCTCTCGTCCTCTCATCTCTCTGTCAGGGGAACTTCAAAGACTAATCATCCACAGTTCACCTTATGGCTGCACATCCTGCCACAAAGCCAGGAAGCGCTGCAAGGAGTCAACGTACTGTAGCCTACTATTTGTTTATTTACCAAGGGAAAAACGGCTGGCCACATTGGAATGGCTACAACTGCTAATATATTTGCGACTACCACCACTACTAATAATAATCTAGTACCACCACGACACTACAGTTGATGCTTCTACCAATAACTTCTACAGCGACTACAATTACAGTATTACTACCACCAGCACCACCATCACTACAATAACTGCACCTCAATTTTAAACTATAGGCTCTTTAGAAGGTTGTGATGTCACATGAACGCAACCTATAACTCCCACTAAAGTTCTCTGCTTCTCCTGGGCCAGTCCACATGAAGCAAAAACTAGTAGAGTTCAATGGGCCTCATTCATGAATTCATAAGTACAACTTAGGAGAAACTTAAGAAAAACTTAAGTCTGACTCACAAAGCGAAAAAACTGTTCTTAAATAGAGATGATTGTTTGTGCGTAAGAGTCCTCCTGACTGTTCTTAGGATTTGTTCTTCCAGAAGAGCTCTTTCAGCTAAGAACACATTTTGTGAATGCCCAAAATGTTCTTAAGTCAGCCTTAAGAACAAATTTGTGCGTAAGTTTGTTTCGTGAATGAGGCCCAATGTCTTCTCTGTCAGCACATATGAACTACTGTCGAAGTATTTTCTCACAAAGGTGTCCAAAAGTGGTGATAATATTCAAAAGCATGTGCGTGATGTTGGCCAGTAGAACGGGTTTTCAGCCATGAGAATAATATGGCAGGTTTGTGAATCCAACCACTATCAAACAATGATGAGGGGAAACATTTGTCAATTCTCATACATACATACACTACTACTACTACTACTACTACTACTACTATTACAATAAATACATACAGTTGGTCAGAATGCTGCATTTGACACCCAGGTCATAGTTTGGACTAGGGCTGCACGATATATACGAAAAAACTTGCGATATGCGATGCAATACCGCGATAACAATATTATTGTGATACTTAGATAAACCGTTCCATTCAATTCAGACACATGAGGTATCTTTTCAGCAAATTGTGTCAAAAGAAGACTCCAAACACACAAAATCAGAACCAAACCAAGGCCAAAAACTGAACTAAATTAGGACAGTTCTGTTTTTTTCCGATGTATCGTGTAGCGCTAGTTTGGACACCTCTGCTGCCATAGAGTAACATGTTTGAGTAAAAGTATCCATTTGCTTTCCACCAGCCGTGTTTACCCATTCACTCTCATACCCACGCGAGCGCTATTCAGCAAAGCGTACAACTTTCAGCCCGTCACCCGCCTCTCCCCTCGAGCCCGGGCTGCCTGGCACTCCACTGCTGCACCTGGTGAAGTGGAGGAGAGAGCGCGGAGATGATGCGCCTGATTAAAGTCAACACAATCTGGAAATGACGATGTTTAAACCCACTTTGAAGCCTGAAACCGCTAAATAAATGATGGCTCTTTTCACCTGACACTTAAATATTCATGTTCCCCGTCATTGCATCTCGCTCCTCGGCGGCTACAGTGTGACTTAAACAGCCAGAGGTGAAAGGGGGGAATGCGTAAAGAAGGTGTATCACTCGTGTACCAAAACCTATGAGCGGTTTCTTGAGGTAATTCCAAACTTCTGCCTGCTTCTTAAATGCCTTGCATTGTGCTGGGGTTGCACACATCTGTGTCTCTCGTCAATGCTCCAGTAAATGTTATACATATTTAAATATAGAACTTTGTGGGGTTTTTTCTCCCTTGAGTTTATTTGAAAGCTTCATTCAACTAATTTGCTGGAAAATTCTTCCTCTTATGAACAGAATTTGTGTCTGACAAGTTAGAGGAACTTTATATAAATTTGCATACATATAGTTTACCTTTTAACCCATAGATGAAGTTTCTTAAGCAGGGTTTTTTTTTTGTTTTTGGTATGTCATGCTCACTTCTCAGTTACATACAGAAAGGACAAATACACAAACATAATACAATACAAACACAAACAAATTCAGACAATGATTGGTTTAGAATCTGGGTGGCTATTTAAGTTTGACTCATTTGGCTATTATAGACCTGTAGCACCTCCCACAGGCCATAAGTGTGGACAGGTGGTGTGTAGGGTGAGCTTGGTCTCACAGTAGTTTGCTGTGTGATGCGTCTTTGATACAGTGTGTCTATGGGAGAGCGTGGCTAGTCATTTTGGATGATTTGTTGATTATTCGCTGGAAAGAAAAGGTTTATATTCCTATCGCGCTGCCATAGCTATGATGACAGTGTCTAACAATTAAACTACATATGACGAGTTCATTTGCAAAAACAGGTAAGTGCCATTGACAAAAATAAACTTAAGCTTGTGCTTTTCTCTTTGTTTTCCAGCGATTTTAATGACCACATGAATTTGAGTGAATCAGAAACATGAAGTCACTTGTTATTGATGAAATTTATTCAACTTTACTTTTCCTGGTGTCCTTTTTAGAGGACAGTGATACAAATCTGAAATGATTTAGCTGCAAATTCAAAACGGAGATATCTGTTTTTGCAAATGAACTCTTCAGATGATGACGATGTCTATGACTATGATGAAAAACGCCTGAAGCTGACACTGGCAAAAGCTGTCTAAATGAGTGAATTTTCAACCTTGATTTGAGCAACTAATTAGAAGAAATCCGTCCATGGGGCAGGTTTTGAGATGTTTTCTTAAATTAACTCATTGACTGCCAATGACGTATTTATACGTCAATTAAAATCCGGACGTTGACTGCCAATTAGGTTTTTTGATGGGGCAGGGTGGAGAACAATCTGACGGAGCTTGTGGAAAAAAAATCAGGCCTCTAGACAGAAAGGGACTGATTCTGTAGATCACACAAGTCATATACATTTTTTTTTAGAGCAGACATGCAAACACAGGAGAAGTCTGAGGGAGAAAGAGGAAGCGAGCCACGGGAGCAGTGTGGACAGCAGACAGCTCTGTCCTGAAAAAAATGAGCTATGACATGCCCATAGTAAACCGAGTCTAAGATGAATTATCAGGAAAATGGAAAATTGGACAGATTTAGTGGAGCAGGAAAATATGGGAAAAAAATGTCCCTCGTGGCTTTAAGCCTTTTCTCACTCTTGTTTCTGTTGTATTATATAATGAAAACACTTTTCAGTTGTTTGAGATGTCACTAAAGCAAAAAATATTATAATCAAAGACATTTTTCTGCTTGAAATGTTGCTATTCACAAAAAGGCAGTTTTGGGTGATTTCATCTATTTTCTACTGACGATTACTAAAGAATGGAAAGAGGTACAAACAAACTTCTTTTTTTAAAGAAGAGAGT
>OMNZ01099074.1:5534-21360 GCA_900303255.1 Lesueurigobius sanzi | reverse complement strand
ACGCTGTGGGTTATAAAGGCAGTGAACCAGCAGGAGGAGTCAACCTCTAAGCCCCTCCTCTCTTAGTGCTAAAAGTACTTGCTAAAAGTACTTGCTAAAGTTACTTAACGAGGGTCCATTGTCTCCCCTGAGCTACTCTCTAAGTCGTTGATACTGCAATGGTATCCAATGGACCCTCGTTAAGTAACTTTAGCAAGTACTTTTAGCACTAAGAGAGGAGGGGCTTAGAGGTTGACTCCTCCTGCTGGTTCACTGCCTTTACAACCCACAGCGTGCTCCAGGCCTTCAGTAGCTGATGACGATCTTTGGAGTAAGATCGAAACGTCCTACACTTCAACTACAGAGTACAGATGAAGACTGAAGAATTTTTGCCTACGATGGACAACTCCTGTACGACTGAAAACCTACACAAACCTATGGCAACCTCATTTTATTGTCAAACAACATAATTTATTTTTATTTCACTTCCACCGTCATCCCAAAGCTCTACCAAATGTGTGGACACCAAGATTAGCCATGTACACCTAGGATGTAAAGACATGATTTTTGGAGAAAAAGGCCAAGGGCTTAAGAGGTTAAAAGACCAAATCTGTTGCTATATGTGTCGTTTATTGTTTGGTGTTTTTCATTATTGTGAATATTTGCCACCTGGTGGTATAAGCCACTTACTGCACTACGCACTCCGGCACATGGATGTGCTCCATAGGAACAATCTCAGATAGTTCACCCAGACTGTGCACATACCGGATCTTATTCATAAACTTCACACTATAAAACAAACAGAAGTTACTTTGAAGATAATATAGATTCAAACATCGTCAAAGCCCTGTTCAAAAGTGTTTTCTTTATAAAGTTTTACCTGATAAACGGCCTTGATATGGTCAGCACAGTCCTTATGAACCAAGTAGGATGTGCAATTACCAAAGATTTTAAGTTTTTTCTCAATCTGCCACAAGAACAAAAATATTACACAGATAAATTATTTTCACACAGGTACATTCTTTATGGTCACCTCCGATCAATCATCTGATAACATTTCTTCAACCAGCTGATTCCAGGCATCTTATTGCGAGGTGTGGCTCCATTCATGTAAATTATCAGGTAATCTTCAGCCACAAGCATCTCCAAGCTGCTCACCACATATCTAGGAAAAGTTGTACGATGCTCAGTACTTTGGGTATTCAATTTATATTCAGAA
The DNA here is from genome assembly GCA_900303255.1 of Lesueurigobius sanzi. Lineage (NCBI taxonomy): Eukaryota > Metazoa > Chordata > Actinopteri > Gobiiformes > Gobiidae > Lesueurigobius > Lesueurigobius sanzi. Next base: position 20,162 of record OMNZ01099074.1, on the reverse strand, counting down.
AAAGTCCACTTACAAGAACAGGTTTTCCATAATGTAGTGGTAATCAGAGCTGCTGCTATCAGGCAGGTAACACGCAGAGAACACAATGATGGCATTAAGTCCTTCTCCATAGTATCCTGAGAGAAGTGCATTTTTCATCATATAAGGCATGTTCATAACGGCATTGTTATATTTTAAGGACATTTTTACTTCAGATTTAAGTATTAAATACTTAATCAGTATTCATTTATTATTTGAAAATAATTTATTTCCAATATTTCAACTTACCTCCATGTGTGATGACTTTGAGATATGGCTTAATGATTTGCATGTCGATGCGATGCTCCTGTTCTCCAATAACTACTGTCCTCCAAAGGCGGTCATTAGCATTCCCATCCTCCTCCTCTCCAAAACAGTTTCCTGGTGCTGCCTTGGCGCAGGCCACTGGTGCATCATCTAGACATTGCAAACAGCTTAAAGTTGCATTATGTAACTTTTCATGAAATACAAATATATTAGTGCGTATTCCATCCATCTTCTTCCGCTTATCCGTTGCTGGGTCGCGGGATCACACTGCACCAGTCCCTTATGGCTCCTCCTGCAGGTGATGGGTCCACAGGAGGATGGCCCCACGACGCTCCTTCACCTCTGGCCGATGTAACTAGCCTTGATGGTCTCTCATCATAATGGGCTTCTGACCCGTCACCTAGGACCTGTTTGCCATGGGAGACTCTACCAGGAGCATCATGCCCCAGACACAGAGCTCCTAGGTTCATTCGGATGCTCAAACTCCTCCACCACGATAAGGCTCGAGGAGGGGATATTAGTGCATATTTGACCTTTTAATGGCCAAATGGCTGTACGTGTCCAGCATGGCACCTTTGCTTTCCTTCATAGTGTGCCATGCCGCACCCATACAGCCACTGGGCCACTAAAAGGTCAAATGCGCACTGATATTAATGTTTAATAACAGATTACCTTCATAGTATGTCATTGATTTGTTTTTAATATATAATATTTTCAAAGACAAGCAACTTACAGAAAAAACTGATATTGCATTCATAACAGCATATCATAACATTCTATAGTTTAATAATGAGACTGAGGACAGTACAGAATTTTGAAAAAAAGGATTGACCTTATGCATATGCTTAATATCTGAGACCAAGGGTGTAAAATACGGGGGGGATAGGGGGGTTATAACCCCTCCAATATTTAAACCTGACTAAGTTAACCCCCCCAAAATTTTTGTCCAAACAATAGGGGGCTCAGTTTCGACCCCCCCAAAGACATATTTTTGTGACTTTCGGCCATAATGTTAATATGGCAAGTTTGTGAACCTAACTCTGCCCTCCATAAGATTATAATATCATCCAATTGTAGAACGTGGACCTGAACTATTGCAATCCTGTGTCATGACTGACCTTCCCACTCCAGGTCGTTGCCGTTGGTGATGAACTCCAGTGAATCAGTCTCGTCTGGTGTGTCCATGTCATCGATGTTGATGTCCAGGTCGTCAGGAGTGTCCAGGAAGTCGTCTGACAGAAGCGAGCCCTCGCTGTGGTCCAGAGACAGATTCATCTCTGGAGCAATCAGTGTGCGCCGCTTAGGGTGAGGCCCTCTGACTTGTGACGGGCTTAAGTTCAGAGAGGTAGGTGGGGCTGCAAGAAAAAGTTAAGAAAAAGTACAACATATGATAGCATCTAGTAAAAAGTATATGCTGGAAGTACAGGTTACTTACAGGTTCTATCATCAGAGAGCCCACAGGAGGGATCCATGTCTCCGTCCTCTGGGAGTGGTCTGTAGTGAAATATGCATAATGTTAAAGGACCTGTAAAATGGTTTTGTCGTAATAAAGGTAGACATTTATGAAAAGACACTCAAATATATCATTATATATAATCAAATCTTTTTGTTTTTGCTCAAGAACTAGCAGGAAAGTTGTTGTTAGCAACAGTGACCCTGAAAGTTAACGTGCTCATAAGCTCATCCCTGTGAAGAACTGGGATGTTAGAAATATGTCAGCAAAGTTAGGAATGAGTTAGGACATAACAGTTTAAACTTTACGAAATAAAAAAGTAAATAAAGAGAACAAAAAATCATGTATAGGGCCTTTAAGTGTTATATTTATTATTATTATAATAATACGTTTTTTTTTACTGAAGAAAATGCATGAATACCCCCCCAGCAAACTGAAAAATAGGCCTAATTTAAATGAACTTCTTAACGTGGCAGAACTGAACATATTGGAGTTTTGGGTTGTCAAGGCACAAAAGAGCAATAACGATGAGGACCTACTGTAATTAACAAGTCCCAAAGGAGAGAAAATGACATTTGAGCTGCCAGAGGATGAGACCAGAAATGACTAAAGTATAATGTGGGGAGTTTAACACAAATGTTATTTCTTAAGTTGAAATAATTGCGTTTAACCAAAAGGAAATCTCCAGGGACCATTATACTGTAGAGTTGGAAGTAATAACCACAGAAGAGCACTATTCCTGCGTATTTTGTCATGGCCTGTCTCATCATTCAGCACACAATGAGAGATACCCATTAAACCCATATGCAAATCTTTCACTTTGTCTTCAGTGGATGATTCAATCCATAGTATTTACCTTGAACAAATGCAAGTAGTTGTTACATTTCTCCATTCCCTGCTGCTCCAATAGCTCATGTATTGTTTGTGAGTATGCCTACCTTTAGGGAAAACTGCTGCAGTCAGGCCCAATCCAGATTAGCTTCCTGACTCCACACGTTTCTATTTAAAGCCTTTACGATGAGAAACTCAGACTACTGCATTGGCTGTTATTAAGCAAAACCTTCTGCCACCATTTTCCTGGTGATGCTGTGTTGTTGATCAGTGCTGCTGCTGCTGCGTCACATGACGTAGCCCGAGATCATTTGTGGAGAGAGAGAGATGCACTTGCTCCTCTGGTTCCTTCCTCCCATAGTTCGACCCGGGGGAGGGGGAAGATCAAGTCAATATTACAGCAATAATATTAACCACACCTCTTTATGGTCCACTAGCTGCACTGCTGTAAAGTACTCCAAGTATATTTTGAAATACTACACCTTACAGTACAGTTTGGGCCTAAGAGATGTATTTATTATTTTAGTATTTATACCTTTCAGTATGACCGTCAGTAAATCCAGTATTGTGAGAGAGAAAAAAATATTTGCACTAGGGATGCATTATTACTGAGCAGTAGCTATTGCAATTAGATTCAGTTTAAATATATTAAATATATCTAAGGTTAAGGTATGGTAAGGTATGCTTTATTAATCCCCTAGGGAAGTTCGTTCGATGCCGCTGCGGCCTGTAAGGAGTTGTGGGCAGCCGCGTGGGGAGCGCCCCAATCTCCACATGTTGAACCAGAGTAATGGTCGGAATCAACTGGCCGGAGGATTATCCTATTGTTCATGTTTCGGAGTGATGGGGGAAACCACAGAATGTGGAGGATACTGATCCAGACACGAGAAGAAACATGCAAACTCCACACAGAAACGGCGGCATGGTTCGGGTATCGAACCCAGGACCCCGCTAACTGCTCAGCCACCATGGTGCCAAACATGTCTGCTATTGTACAACCTGTACAAAAACAGATGTTATAACATTTAGGTGAATACTCAAATAAGAACTGCTAAACTAATGCAAGAATCAAATGTATATCAGAATATCGGTGTGCATTTCTAAACAACAGTTTAGGAAGGATTTAATAAAAGGTGATAGAATGTGTCATAGCCCACTCTTGATCTTGATGAGCACCTGGATCCTGCATTCCTCCAACATCTCCTCACTGAATATTTAGTTGTTTGCATAGGAGATTATAAAGAAATACCATATCCCTAAAGTAAACAATTTAAGCTGGGTTATTTTCAGTGCTTATTTTACTCTCTTATTTGTGTACATAATTTGGAATTGGATTATAATGATTTAAAGGTGTTTTTGTTGCATATTGCATATCTAAATCTACTTTAGGAAATCATCCTCATAATAATTTAGTAAAAGAAGTAACACTTCCAACAGCAAGGAGCAAATAGCAGATAGCTAAATATTATGTTATACCTGGGGAAGTCTTCATCCTGCCACTCATCTCTCACTTCCATGTTTTCTATGCGCAGCGTTGCCTCTGTGGTGCCCATCCCTCACAGTACAGAGACCAAACACCTGCGAGTGAAGGAAACACAAAAAACATATTCCTTTTTACTCTAATGGCAATCTAAAATACCCAGACATTTTAGCTAGGAATAATAGTTTTCGATACAAAGACAATTATGTACGAATTTGGGTAAAAAGGGAAAAAAAAGGAAAGAAAGAAATGGGCTGGAACAAGTGCGGGTCACATGGGCCCACAGGAGCACATGTGAGAGGCATGTGACAAACTCAACTGCACCCACATTTCAAACCTAATATTCTCCCCCATAATCTAAACAAGATGCATTATTATTATCATAAGACTTTTCCTTTTTTGAATGATCAACAACATCTACAACTAGCGTTTTGTACAAAATGTGAAGTTTACAGATGTATAGGAGGCAAGAAGTTTTTTTTTTTTTTAACTGAAAACAATTATGCCAAAAATCAACAACCCCGATGGTCTCAGAAATCTAGGGCAAACAATGATGTCAGTAACAATTAAACGTAAATTTCTAACTTACAATGGACATTTTCTCCATGGCTTTTAATAACAGCTTGAGAAGTTAACATTACATTTTCTCTTTTGTGTTATTTATTATTGTTCATGTTTTAATGCTGGCACTTTGGAGAGTAAGTACAAAAGTAACAGGTCAGGGGGTCTTCAACTTTTTCAACCTCTCGTGAATGGCTTTTACTAAACAAAAATGGCTACACGGTTTGAGGATACTTGTACATTCTGGACAGTAAGCATCATATCTCAACACACAATTAATGAATGAAAGACAATTAATTTAGTTTCCGTAATATTTTGACTCATCAAGCTTAAGAAATGTAGAAAAGCTTTGGGGAGCTCCTTGGTAGGGGCTAGAGAGCTACTGGTGGCATTGGTGGGTATACTTCAAACCCAAAGCAATTGAAAATTATAAAAACAAATGATTTACTCATATTATTAGGCTATATGAGAAATATTTAAGTCAATTAAAACCTATTTTTGATTTCAAGCATGCAGGAATGTCTCACACATTTTCTAGGTCAAATGAGGAACAGCCAAAAGAATATGCTTGATACAGAATTATCCAGAGTTATTTTAAGGTAGTGAGACATTAGTAATACTCACATGTGCAAAAAATTGGTGGATGCCTATATCTTCCCTTTCCCCTCAGTCACAGGCAAATATCATATGGGTGTTCTCTCCTCCAGCAGAAACCCATCGGTCAGGCGTTGAAATGTCCTCTCACACGGTGCCCTTCTGATTCAAATGCACATGCCCGCACTCACAGACAGTCGTACAGTGTCCTCGATGTCAGCTTTGAGCCAGCCGCAGGTGTCTGACTCTGAGGACAGGGGCCACCTCTGTGTAGGACCCCCTTTCCCCTGCCTCAGGATCTGGACACCTTTGTTAGTACGAAGACTGGGCACATGGCAGGCTCACTCTACATAGGCTGTACCCCCCCAAAACACACATCCTTTGAATCTCTGTACATCCCCGACTGCCCTGGCATCCTTTTCTTTTTTCACATTCTAGAGCATTGCATTTACCTCCATCTATTTTACGTATTCTAAATAACCTAAAGATTATGTAAAATGCTCACTGTGCCTCTCATCCCCCTTTAAAATAATCCAGCTGTGTGATAATATATGGCCACTGTTCCCTAGCAACAGCATCACTCCTGTCCTCCTTCCTCTGCCCCATTATTTCACAGGATTACCCCAACTCTCACCGCCCACTCAACCAGTGCCAGCCAGTGATGACAGACCTATAAAATGAACAAAATTGTGAAGTGTCTCATCAAAAACTTAGTTTAGCACCAGCTACAAGCACATTAATATCGTATGTATAATGCTTGGCTTTAGCACGGGAACTTCAGCTGCTTCCAAAGATATTTAAGTGAACCAAGATGGTTAAATTAGGATTTTGCGGTGCACTTTTAATTTGGATTTAAAAAAGCGATAACAACTCATAAAATGGAAGTTGACCACAGCTAGTCGATAATAAAAAAGATTTAATTCAAAACCAGAAAGTCAATAACCCACATATATGGGGGCTTTTTCTTATTTATACGTCTATATTTGTATTTGTGAAACTGAAAATAGCATAAACTGCGGAGGAGAGCACATACCTCTCTTGACTGGCCACTAATGTCTTTGCCGCACTGTAGCCTGCTGCTGCTGGAGATACCAAGATGGCTGCAAGCAATTACTTCGGCTTTTCACATGGTGCCGGTCAGTACAGGTAAGACGTGTCAGGCTACCTTTTCATTTAGAGATATTAACCTTAGTGCCATACTATAAAATCCGACTTCTGATGGGACATTGAAATGATGGGTGTTTGAGTACAGAAAAGAGCTAGCTTGCAGTTTAGCTAACACGAGCGAGCGGAGGTCGTAGTTAGGCCAAAGCTGTGGATAAGGACGCTGTTCCATTCCAAATGTTAGTGCGGTGCAGACACTGACATGTTGACAAAAGTGCCTGTTTAGTGCAAATTTGCTATCGGCTGGTAACTTTTCTAAATGATCCCAACTATCCGATGATCCATATTGATATTCGCACCTATAGCTAACGAATAATGGCATAGTAATTACCTTTTACAAGTGATGTCCAAAAGTTATAACAACATAGATAGATATGTTATTGTGAGCCTTGTAGGTCTTTGTTCATGCAAGATCACTATCAGTGTGTCGGTATATTGTTCTTTGGCTGCAAAGATGTGGCGTCAGAGCTGTCATCCAATATGGTGTTCTCTGGTACTTCTCGTGATCATTGTACTTTATCACAATTACACAGTCATAACTTGTTAGTAATTCTGTGTTATTGATCTCCTTCTTAGCACTCCGCCTTCATCGGCATACTCGCACCCTTCTACGGCCAGTTACAGCGTCCAGCAGGCCCCTGCTGTAGCTCATCCTGTAACTGCAGCATCCTACTCAGCAGCGCCAGTGCAAGCAGCGCGGCCAGTCGCCTCTGCACCTTATCCTGCATATCAGAGCCACCAGGCTACTCCTGATTTTACCTATAGGCAGCCAGATCCACCTGCTCCTCCACAGCCCACCACCACTCAGCAGACTTACCAGGTATTTTCTGACACGGTGAGTTACTCGTTTTTTCAGAGATTTCATTCAGAATTCAATTCAGACACTATTTCCTAATGATAATTTAACTTTTCCTGAAGCAGGACACTTACAGCTATGCTCGTCCTGCTGCTGTGACCACTTATGACAATAAGCAGTACTACCAGACGACTAACACCTCAGCACAAAGGACAGCCACTGAAAATTACTACCAAACTGGTGAATATTTTGTAAATTAGTAAAATGTGTAACACAAACAGGTTACGGCAATGTAGAATAGGTTGCATTCACATGACATCACAAATTCTAAACAGCGTAAACTACTGGGCTTTTGACACATGAAACAGCACGTGGACTAAGGTCTCATAAAGGTGTCCAAAAGTGGTGACAATATATATAAAATTGCATAATTTTGCAGTAGTCAGATTTGTAGATTGAAACTCAATCTGACAATGATCAGGTTCAACATTTTGTTTTCCATTTTTAGAATTCCTTCATAAAACGTCTCTCTTCCATAGAGTTGCATTGGCACTTGGCCTCCTACTGAAATTATGACTAATTATGTTCATGTTAGAACATGAATGCAACCTATTATTGTGTGCACTTTAAGTAGAATAGAATTATTACTTATATAATATAATAATATTTCCGTTTTTCTGGGTTATATTCTTAGTGGGAGTGAAAAGTGCGTACAACCCAGTGCCGACCACTGTGTATAGCCAACCACCTCCTCCACAGAGGCAAGTAACAGCTCTGAAACCAATTGCGCCAGCAAGTTCAGTGTCAACCAACTACAACATCTATCCGGTGTCCACCACTGTCCAGCAACTGCCAACCACAATATCATCATACACGTCTTTTAGCTCCACTGCTTCACCTTCATCATACTCCGGTGAGTGCAATGTTTCTTTTTTTCATTTAAGTGTTATTATAAGGTAAGTTACACTTCACTATTGAATAGCTATTATGTTTTATCCTTGTTGATGAGTCTAATCCTTATTTTATCATTCAGTTCCAGGCATCAGCTACACCAGTTATGATTCTACTGGGTACACTTCCACATCAACTCCCTCCTACTTCCAGACTGCACAGCCCCAGCCTCCACCACAGCAGCCTCTACAGCCTCAACAACAGCAAACACCCATCCAAACCCCTCATAAGCAGCTCACAAGTTCATCTTGGAGCAATTCAGGAAGCAACATGGTGGCAGCCCCTTCAGGAAACAATTACAAAAAGCTGTCATTTCACCAAAACAAGTTGTTAAAGCCTAAAGGTCCACCTAAGCAGCCGCAGCTGCATTATTGTGACATTTGCAAGATCAGCTGTGCAGGGCCTCAGGTACATGTTATTGATATTTTACTGTAGATGAGTAACACTGAGTGACGATTGATTTTAATTTTTAAAAATCTGTTATTTTTTGATCAATCCATATGCTCAACCCACGACTATGTTTTCAATTAGACGTACAGAGAGCACTTGGAAGGCCAAAAGCACAAGAAAAAAGAAACCGCTCTCAAGTCTGCCGGACAAACAGGGGCCAGCTCTGGGCCTAGAGGCGTCCAAACTCAGCTGCGCTGTGAGTTATGTGATGTGTCATGCACAGGAGTGGATGCTTATGCTGCGCACATTCGTGGGGCTAAACACCAAAAGGTGATTATTAAATTCTGTAATCATTTTCTCGAACCCTAAGAAGCATCTCTTAGATCCTTCAGCATGTTGTTGTTTTCATTAAAATAGGTGGTTAAACTCCACACCAAGCTGGGAAAGCCTATCCCATCCACCGAGCCGGTGTTGATAAACTCAAGTTCTGTAGCTGTAACAACAACCGCGGGGAAGACCTCACTGTCAGGTTCATCCTCAGCGTCTGTCTCTACCACCTCTACTAATACAGGCTCTAAACCATCAGTTCTGAACACTGTGAAAACGCCTACACCAGTAAAGAAACCAGCCCCCTCTAAAACAGTCACTGGTAAGTAAACATTGTTTCTTTTTTTACCTTAACGTATTGATTTTATTTGTATCTTAAATTTAATTGCTCCATTAAAACAAAACAAAAAAGACTTTCTCTGTGTCTCACCATAGCCACTAAGTCAGTACTGAGTTCTCCTGCAGCCACTGAAACGGTTGTGGCTGCTAAAATGGACGAGCCTATGCAGCAGTCCGTTCAAAGTGATGATGAGGACAGTGGTGGTCAGGGTGACATCCAGCCAGTGGGGCACAATTATGTTGAGGAGGTAAGTTGTACCACTTTGAAAGGTGATGAAAACCAAACCGATAAAATACATGAAACTGAGAATTACTGTTTAACCTTATTTCAGGTTTGTAATGAAGACGGGAAAGTAATCAGATTCCATTGCAAATTATGTGAATGCAGCTTTAACGATCCCAATGCTAAAGACATGCATCTAAAAGGAAGAAGGCACAGGCTACAGTACAAGGTAGACATGGACCTGACCTGAATATGAAACCTCTATAAATGAATTTACAAATGTGATAGCAAAACACACTAGTCTGGAGTTGTGACTTTGCAGAAAATGTATGTAAATGTAATGTAAAAGTATTTATTCTGTTTTCATTTACCACCTAGAAAAAAGTTAATCCTGAGCTCCCAGTGGAGATTAAGCCAAGCAACCGGGCCAGAAAGCTCCAGGAAAACAAGCTGAAAAAACAAAAACAAAAGGCAGTGTTGAAGCGCCAAAGAGACGACGAGCAACGATGGCACATGGAGATGAGGTCAGATCTGCAGCTATGAGTCTTCACGTTTATATAAAGCTCATCTTGCAAACTTTCTACAATTTGCTGTTCAATTGACTATTTATGAAAATGTAATATTTCCCACAGGCGATATGAAGAGGACATGTACTGGAGGCGGATAGAGGAAGAGCAGATGTACTGGGGAGATCAGAGACGCAGGCTGGCTCCTCCACCCTTGATGAGCCGGCCTGGTTTGCCTGTGCCCCCTCTGCTGGTAAGATTTGAAAGTGTTGATCCAAAATAAGCATTAATTTTGCAGCTGGTAATTTGCAAACGACATGAATGATTTTGTAGCAGACATGTGTTCGGCGACCAGACTCTCCTGATGACCGCCACATCATGGCTAAACACTCCACCATTTATCCAGTGGAGGAAGAGCTTCAGGCGGTTCAGAGGATCGTGTCCCACTCCGAGAGAGCTCTCAAACTGGTGTCTGACTCTCTGCTGGAGAAGGATGTCCCAGCAGTCACTGCGACTGATGCTGAGGAGGGAGACGATAAAAGGTCTGTTTTATTGGATAAAACTATAAACCGCTTCAGTTTGTGTGAGCTTAAACATTGCCTGTCCTTACAGTACTGAAAACTCAGGGCGCCTACTTAAAGGAGTAATGAGGGTTGGTATCCTTGCCAAGGGCCTGCTGCTTCGAGGAGACAGAAATGTGGAGCTCATTTTATTGACAGCAAAGAAGCCTACAATTTCTTTACTGAAGAACATCGCTAAACAGCTGCCGAAGGAGTTAGCGGTAAGAGTGTTATGTGATTGAGCGGGTGAAAAATCCTCCAAAGAAAACCGAGATAATACTTTTTTTTCAGCACCAGAACCTGTATATGATGCAATTGTTATACAATGTGAATACATTCATGTTTTTTATAATCATTTTGCAGTTCCTATTGTATAATACACAGCTTACCTGTGTAGCTGGTTACAAGTTTTCTTGTAAGTAATTCTCAAATTTGAATCATTAACTTTGAATTGTATTTAAGGCGGTGAAGACAAAGGCTTGGCCCCAAACACCAAGCATGAGACCAAAAGGTTGTAATGCATATTCCTCCCTCATGTTCTAGCTGTTAATGAAAAGATGCTTTCACTGATCTTTAGATTTACTGCCTGGTTATGACACCTGAGTCCTACAGAGTGAGATGAGGTCCTTCTGAAACTTTATGTGAAAAATACATAGATTGTTGTATATTCAGTCTAAACAACTATGAATTGTTAGACATTGCAAATTGATGACAGAAGTGTGTCCCAACACCTCTTCTCCTCTGTAGAGAATAATCCCAAGTGTCCTTTTAACTGGCAGACATTTTCTGAAGATCAGTATGAGGTGCAGGCTCACCCTGAGGAGGCCAACATCATCATTATTTCAAGCAAGGAGCCCAAAATGCAGGTGACCATTTGTCTCACCTCGCCGCTGATGAGGGAGGACCCTGCTGCTGAGAAGGACAAGCAGGCAGGAGGAAAAGCGGCCGAGAAAGGTTAGAGAAGCCAAAGCTTTCAGTACCATACTACCAAATGTTAGGGAACTTTATAAAATACACTACTCAATATCTCCCCAGTTGTTATCACTGTTAGGCTCGAAGAAACAAACATACCAGGATTAGCATTGAGACTAAGCCTGACAAACAGGAAAACGTTGTATTCCTGTTATACTTAAAAAAAAATATCCATTTACTTTTCTTTGTTCCCCCATTTCTGTATTTACACAAGGCCAGATTTCTTTGTTTTGCACAACATGGGAATCAAAAGCCGGGCTCTCCGACCTTTCTGTGCCACTAGGGGGTGTGTTTCTTTCTCACGGAACAAGCCTCTGGGAAATTATTATAGAAACTGACTGACAGCTGAAGCTCAGATTACTGTTGACATAATGCCCAGGGATGAAATGCTTTGAAAAAGTACCTCATATCCCAAATATTTATTGTTGTTTTATTTGGCCTTTTGTGAAGGGATTTTGAGGGCCAGGGAAGACCTTTCCCCTCACCATCCCTGTGTCATTTGAAAGCATTATCAGGTCTAAGGTGCAGGAGTGTCCAATAATCGCCTCACAATGATCATGCTAAAGTATATTAGGCCCATTTATTAATTCACTTATTCATTATGCCATTATTTGTTCCATTCATTATTAGAAGTGCGGTAGGTCATTGTGTCGCAAACACTCCTCCACCTGTTAAAACTGTCAGCATTTGAACAGCATTTGAATGTTTTTCCCATTTTGAAAACATGATAGTAATGTTTTCTGTGGCCACTGTTTTGTTTTAACTTTTGTTTGGGTTTGTTGATCAGTGCCCCCCATTCTGTATCAGCAGACCTAGGCAAGGCAATGGTTAATCTTAAGACCACACTTGTTTACATACCACTAAGAATACAAAAAACAGAAAGCCCATGTTTATTAAGCCTTTTCAGAGTAGGAAGCCCTTTCCTCTGTTTGAGGGACACCGCTGCGGTGGCAGTTTGATTCTGGTCCAACTCTAAAATGCCGGATAAATGTGGGTGTATGATTCTAAGTGGTATGCCTTCAAAGAGTGGTTTTGTTTTAGTTGTGCATTTCCCATGTGAGAAAGCTAATGTCCTCTGTTGTTACTGCAGTTATAGTGAACATGGAGCCCCTGAGACGAGCGTCTGTATTATCCCATCACTGTAGCAGAGAAACCAAGAAACACCATTTTGATTTAGGGTCTGAAATCTTTCCTCAAACATACTGTATAAGAAGATTGTGTTCACTCTTTAGATAGACATTCGGCAATCTAGTTAACATTTAAAAGATATATAATGTGTGCCTTCCTGGCAAATAGTCAGGCCAAGGTAATACAGACTGAATAATACTGTCCAAGATAATACTACAACAATATGTTGTAAAGCAATACAAGCTTAAGTGAAGCACAGGAAATCCCAAGCACTTAGTGAAGCAAAATAAAAACACTGGGATTGGTATAGGAATGTTTGTTGCAGTGTGATATGAAGATTAGATTTGAGTACTTTTAGCACTTTCTAGTTTACACAATAGCAATGATGAAAAATAGTCTTGTTTCTCACTAAAACATTGAAGTTTCTTCATAACAAGTGCATTGGATTTCCTTTTTATTGACTTTTAATGATCTCAGTCATTTGGCTTTTTGCTTCTATGTAAACAATTATTTTATTTGAATGCATTCATTGTTTTCCTCCACGCCATTAATGAGAAAACGTGTATTGATATTCTAAACAATTAGAGCTTGACTAAATGTTGTATCATTTATTTTTACGTTGTGTTTTATACAAACATTGACTCCTAGGTGGGCTAAGCAGTAAGTACGTATTGAGCCTGTGTTATGTGCCTCAGGTGTGGATGAAAAGGACCCACCTGATGTATTGAATAAGAAGAAATGTTTGGATTTCTTGGCTGCTCTTCGTCATGCAAAATGGTTTCAGGTAAATCCGTTGACTAAACTGGTATCTGTTTTTATAGTTTTATCAAAGGTCAAACAATTTGCACACTTCTATGTACTTATACTTTTTCAAAGGCTCGAGCTAATGGTCTACAGTCCTGCGTCATCATTATTCGCGTGTTGAGAGATTTATGCCAGCGTGTACCAACTTGGGGAAAGATGCCTGACTGGGTAATGTAATACTTGTCTAATGACGAGTGAACCATGTGCTGCTAGTTGTTACTGGCCTTTTTTAACTGATGGTGTTTTTGTCCTAGGCCATGGAGCTGTTGGTTGAGAAGGTAATTAGCAGTGCTGCAGGACCCCTCAGTCCCGGAGAAGCCATGCGCAGAGTCCTGGAGTCTATCTCAACCGGCATCTTGCTGCCAGGTCAGGAATAAAAACATCGCCACATGATGTCGTGCTTTTTCACTAACCCGTAGTCACTTTATTTATTTTTTTAGGCGGACCAGGGTTACTAGATCCTTGTGAGAAAGATCAAATTGATGCATTAAAAAGTGTGACACATCAAGCGAGAGAAGATATAACTGCAAGTGCACAGGTAAAGGGACCCGCGAACAGAATAGGCGACTCGTAGGCAAAGCTTCTTCAGTCTTCATCTTTACGCTGTAGTTGGAAGTGGAGGACGTTTCATTCTTCATCCAAAGAAATTCGTCAGCACTGAAGTTCTTTGGATGTGTACTCTTCAACTACAGAGTACAGATGAAGACTGAAGAATCTTTGCCTACGATGGACAACTCCTGTACGACTGAGAACTTGCACAGAAAGAATAGGCTACTACATTTTAATTCAAAGTTTTATTTGTGTTCATCTTTTTCAAATGCATTTCTGGTAACTGTTTCTCTCCAGCATGCCCTTCGGCTACTTGCTTTCCGTCAGATACACAAAGTTTTGGGGATGGAGTCTCTGCCTGCATCGAAGGCCAGTGCCCGCAATCGTAAGCGCCGAAGAGACGCCAGTGACACGGGCGAAGGCGAGGGTGAGGGCAAAAAAGAGAAGAAGGAAGAAACTGCTTAATCTCGGCACATGAGCTAGTTTAGCTACATAATGAATACATCCAAGTCAAAAGCCCGGCTTACCCAAAACTCTGTAGATTACACTTGTATTATTGATTTAGGATAAGTGTGTGCGCACTTTAGGTTTATAAAAAATAGGACCTTTACAACACAAGTAAACCATGTCATGTAAAACAACAGTATATAATCTAAGCTATATATGTATTGAAATTCACATGGCACCATCTGTCTCTATAACCATGGTTTTACTC